>CM042862.1:18745564-18958064 GCA_023658055.1 Thaleichthys pacificus | reverse complement strand
CAGAAAGTAACAGACTACCAGACTACAGTGGAAACCAAACCCAGAAGTAAATGGGGAATATTATATGCAAAATGCAGACGGTTCAAATCAGTGTGTGATGCATCTCAGAGAGAATAGCTAACTCAAGATCTGTTTCCAAATCCGACATGATTCAGCAAAGGTCTGATAATTGGACTTCGAGAGAGGATTTGGGTGAACTTCAAAGAAAAGGCAAGCAGGGAGTAGGAAAAACAGAGGGGATGGGAGAGAGACAGAGAGAGAAAGAGAGTGAGAGAGACAGAGAGAGAAAGAGAGAGTGAGAGGGAGAGAGACAGAGAGAGAAAGCGAGAGGGAGAGAGAAAGAGAGAGTGAGAGGGAGAGAGACAGAGAGAGTGAAAGGGAGAGAGAGAGAGAGAGAAAGAGAGAGGGAGAGAGACAGAGAGAGAAAGAGAGAGTGAGAGGGAGAGAGAGGGAGAGAGACAGAGAGAGTGAAAGGGAGAGAGGTAGAAAGAGAGAGAGACAGAGAGAAAGAAAGAGAGGAAGAGAGGGAAAGAGAGAGAGAGAGAGAGAGAGAGAGAGACAGTGAGAGCAAGGAACAGAGGAGAGAGATGTTTGTATTTGGCAGTCTTTCGCGATCTCCCCTCTCGTTGACAGTTGTGGGTGAGGTGTTGTTGCTAAGTTGTGGTGTGAGAACAGACCCACTGTTCTGGCAGAGCCAGAGGTGAGGTGAAGAGGGCTAATACTGTGAAAGAATGTGAATTTGGTGAGAAACACTACAATGTGGTTTAGCACAAGTACATATGAATAGAAGAGAAAATAAATGAGATTGTATTCATGCTGCTGTATCCACGTGTATGCTATCGTTAGATATGTACAGCTGTATTGTATTGTGTTTGAAGTATTAAAGAACATTCCACAAAATAGTCAACGTCACAATGCCTGGGATGCAAATATCTCCTCTCTCTTTTTGACGTTTTCACGGGTGCTCTACGTGCTGTTGATTTGAAAGCTTTAAATGACTGGGACTGGAGGACGGGCCTGATCTCTCATGCTCCACGGTCATTTTGAACTAGAGAGTCGAGGAGTTAAGGCCCAGAGCATGCAGCCCTTGAGTTGGACTGAATGTGGTTGAGTTGGGGTTTCGGAACCCAAGAACGGAAGAGGACGAGTCAACATATTGTCGTGTTGGGGTGTCGGTCCGCCATGGTCATCATTGGACAACTGGTGTGGTTGTTTGGTGCTGGTCCAACAGTTCCCTCAGGAAGAGGAGCTTCACAAGAAGCAGGGACAGAGGCAGGGACAGAGGCAGAGACAAGGACAGGGTCAGAGTCAGGGACAGAGTCAGAGACAAGGACAGGGTCAGAGTCAGTGACAGGGACAGGGTCAGAGACAAGGACAAGGACAGGGTCAGAGTCAGTGACAGGGACAGGGTCAGAGACAAGGACAAGGACAAGGACAGGGACAGGGACAGAGTCAGTGACAGGGACAGAAACAGACACAGTCAGAGACAGGGACAGACAGGGACACAGAGTAATATAGTGACGAACCAGGTATTGCGTAATGTCTGTTGCCATACAGTCTCGTCAGCCTCGTTAGGTCACCCGGTGGCAAACATATTGATGGGAGTGACAGAATGACATCATACCCATCACTTCAGTTTCACCTCAAAATAGAGTCAACGGCTAAATGTGACCACTGTCCTAATAGCCTCAACATAAGGGAATCATGGCAACTACTATTATGAAAATATCCCGTAAAAATAGCTGGGAAAAACACCAGTCCTGGCCAACATGGGACCAAGCACTGTTTCTGGCTGGTCCTGGAGCTGCTGTTACCGAAGGTATGTCTGTGGCTTCTCTCCTCAACCCCCCACAGTGTGCCCTGAGGTCAACCTGATACCTTTATAAACTGGATCTGAGGGAGGGCCCAACCATTCGGATGTTGTCGTGAGCGTTATTTGCACCAGCGACAAATGTGTGGTCAGCTATGAAAGTTGGATGGCGATTTTTACAATCCCTTTCTCCCCACCAACTGCTTCTCTCTCGAGCTTTCTCTCTGTCTCTCTTACTCCAACATGAATCCACGCTTTGTATTGTGCTCCTTTATTGCACTTTATTAGTCAGGTTTTACAATTCTACCCCCTAAATTCTCCTCTGCATTCATCACTCTCTCTCTCTCTCTCTCTCTCTCTCTCTCTCTCTCTCTCTCTCTCTATGTCTCTCTCTCTCTCTATGTCTCTCTCTCTCCATGTCTCTCTCTCTCTCTCTCTCTATGTCTCTCTCTCTCTATGTCTCTCTCTATGTCTCTCTCTCTATGTCTCTCTCCTCTCTTCAGCATCCCACATTTACTCTCCCTCCTACTGTCTAGACATGCAGGTTAAGTGTGTTAGTCACAACCCATTCTTTCATGGCTTCTTTCCTCTCTTCCTGTTTTGAAATTCTGTTTTCATTTTTCATTGAACATTTGTATCTCAAAAATATGAAACCAAAACCCCAAGCTATATTCAGAACATTTCTCTCAAGAAAATATGTATAATGGGTACAAATGGATGAGAATGGAGCAAACAACTTTCAGAGAAAGAGAAAGAGCTAGAGAGAGCGAGAGGGAGCGAGAGGGGGGGGGGGGAGGTGAGGGCAAGACGGAGTTGTACATGACCTGAAAGATGAACGGAACATCGAGGAGAGAGAAAAAATACACAATAAAGAGAGAGGGAGAGAGAGAGAGGCTGAAAAGATGGACACTTTGGTCAACATTTCCATGCTCTCACTTACTCCATGTTTAGTAGCCTGGTGTTGTTCTCCCTTCTCCTCTCTCTGCTTCTCTATCTCTGTATGTCCCAGTTTTGCGAAGGGCGAAATCCTGAATTAAACAAGACTTCATTTAGTCACCATAAACTACTTAAATACAGGCATATGTTAACATCTCCCTTGTTGCGTTATAATTTTCCCTGTCTTTCTTTCAACCACTTCTTCCTGTTGATGTTTAGTCTAGAAAACAGAATAGTTAATATCTACTTTATAGACCCCACCTCGTTTGGAGAGCCTGAGCGCGTGAGCGGGGGCGCTGGAACACTAACTGACCACATCACTAACCCAGCCTCCCCGTGCCAACCGCCAGACTGGAGACAGTTTGACAACATGTGCGCCATTTCTTTTCCCACTTCGCTCTTTTCTCTTTTAAAGACATATTCATTCTCTCCGTCAATGAACCCCTTTTTCTTTTCAGACGGGTTGCTTAGTCGAGCAAGGGGCTATCTACGTACCGACCCTTCAAGGTGTTTATCTGTCTGGCGCTTTGCGGCGCTTGACTTATTCCCGGTCTGTTTACCTTTGGCCAGCTCTGGGTTCACACAGTTACGCCTATTTCACGACAAAATACAATTTGAACGTTCCTAAAATGAACCTCGTAACATAACGATAAATTAGAGCAGGTAGACTAAGTCTAATCAAACAGGTTATTGTTCGTAATTGGTCCGACCAAATGTAGACTACTGTTGAAAAAAGGCCTTCATAACAGTTGAATGCGCCGAAAGCCCTCCAGTCCCGTAAGACTTAAACTAGTAAGAGTGCTGGATATGTAGGTTACTAGCTATATTTTATTTGTTGAAAGAAATAACTAGAAACAAATTACTATCATTTTCGGGACAACGTAGGCCTAATGTAGCTAATGCGTAACTCGTATTCTAGCTTCAGTTGTCTTCAAAATGCAAGGCTAGCAGTCTACAGGTACAGGATCCCAGCGGAAGGTTTCTGCGTGCACCACCTGTGGAGTCAGCTGGTCGTGTGGAGTTTATATGTTACTCTCTCTCCCTCCATAACAGGCTGCCATGTTGGCAAAAAGCAGTGAATATTTTCATCTACCTGTCATCCATTAGGTAGACCTCCTGTCTCTCCCTCTACACCTCCATCCTTCCATCCACCTCATCCCTCTCTCTTTCTCTCTCACTCTCCTTCTTCTTCTCTGTTTACTAAGTCTGTTTTTCTGCATTCCTCCACACATCGCCTTCATCTGTTTCTCAGTGAGTGTGTTTATAGAAGAGAGAGAGGTAGAGAGTGAGCTAATAGTTTGGTCTGATTGGAAGGGTGGAGAGAGAGAGAGAAAGAGAGAGAGTGGGGGGGGAACGGATGAGTGGGTGGGTGGAGTGGGGGACGTAGGTATAAAAGCCTAAACAGAATTAAGACATGAGACACTGAGAGTAAAAGAGTGTCAGAGAGACTGAGATATTTACCAGGACACATATCACCTATTCTCCTCAGGTAAGTACTACCTGTCTGTGTGACTGATGCATATGTGTGGATTATGGATAATAATAAGGTATGTGGTACTGTTGACTGGGTTTAAAACAATACCCACACTAGACTAATACTGTATACATTGTAATAACATCTACTTGTAGGACAGAATATTCCGTTTATAAAACAATCTATAACCAACACATAATCGACAGTAGATAGCACAAGTTGGTGGTAAAAATGCATGAGCAATGGGGCGAAATCGACTCTGCAAGTTTCCTACATTCAGTGTGATTATTAGGAGTTATTTGTATGCTATGGGGCTGTGTGTTAGTGTGTGTGTGTGTGCATCGGTTGTGTGTGTGTTGCAGACATCTTAACTAAGGGGTTTTCCAGTGAGGTGGGTATATTCTGACTGGGGGGGGGGGGGGTGAATCTGCAGCAGACAGCAGATTCAACAACGCAGACAGCAACGCACACACAAAAAGACACACACACACATGCAGAGACAGACAACAGACAGACAGACAGTCTGTATGTGTAGCCCCCTAGCTGTCTGGTCTTCAGAGTGGTGCTGTCCCCTCTCCATACTCTGTGTGCTAGCTAGAGCCAACCATAGCTAGGGGCTGACCTGTGTTGTTCACTGCTGTGCGAGTCCTAGCACGATACCAGAACCTTCCAAATCCTACAAACCCCAGATGAGGGCAAAGGCTTTCGCCATGACGGATGGTGTGTGTGTGTGTGTTTTGGATGACGTGTGTTCGCAAACGTTTGGGGTCTTGAGTACATCTGGGTGGCTGGCTGTTTGTCTAGGTGTGAAACACCTGTTGAGAGGACTCAACGATGTGTGTGTGTGTGTGTGTGTATGTATGTGTGTGCGTTTTTTTGCATGCACCCATGTGCCAGTCTGCGAATCTGTGCATGCATCTCTCTCCCTCCCTCTCTTTTTGCGTCCCTCCTCCCTCTCACCTCTGCCCAGGAACCTCACACACACGGACCATTCCACACAGTCCAGATATGTCAGTCTGAGGATATGTTTATCACATCAAACCGACCCCTTCAGCCCAGTTCTTCCAAAATACCTCTGGCTTTGTCATTTGGTTTGTTTGCCCTCGCCTCCACAGCCACAGCGCTGCCGGTGTAGATACGTATCTGGGTGTTGACACAGCGAAGTCGTGTGTGGACAGTAGATACTGTATGTGTCTGGGTTCACATGTTTGGGTTACGCCGGCCCACAGACTCATTTAGAAACCAGGCTAACAGTTCCCTCATTCTAACTGAAGTCACAAGCCATTTCACCTTCCTTCTTTCCCGATTTCCTCTCTATCTCTCTCCCCTCTCTATCTCTCTCCCCTCTCTGTCTCTCTCTGTCTCTCTCCCCTCTCTGTCTCTCTCCCCTCTCTGTCTCTCTCCCCTCTCCTCTCTGTCTCTCTCCCCTCTCTATCTCTCTCCCCTCTCTGTCTCTCTCCCCTCTCTGTCTCTCTCCCCTCTCTGTTTCTCTCCCCTCTCTGTCTCTGTCCCCTCTCTGTCTCTCTCCCCTCTCTGTCTCTCTCCCCTCTCTATCTCTCTCCCCTCTCTGTCTCTCTCTGTCTCTCTCCCCTCTCTTCCTGTCTCGCTGTATTTTTACCTCTCTGCACTTTTCTATTCTCTGTGTTATCTGTCGTGCTCTTTCTGTCTCGTGAAGGTGTGGAGAGGACACATTATGAGACCTGTCTTGTTGTTTTGTATCCTGACAGACAGACAGACAGACGGGATGAGGACCCTTCTGGAGTGTGTGGCTCTCTGCGCCCTCGTATCCCTCTGTGTCTGCCATGGTTAGTCTCTACACTTCCCTCCCTCTCTCTCTCTCTCTCTCTCTCTCTCTCTCTCTCTCTCTCTCTCTCTCTCTCTCTCTCTCACACTCTGTCTCACTCTCACTCTGTGTCTCACTCACACTGTTCTGTCTCTCTCTCTCTCTCTCTCTCTCTCTAATCTGTTTAATTCATTCATTCATTTTAACATGTTGGATGTTGGATGGGAGTTTTCTTCCACTTCTGTACCTTAAAGGGACAGTGGCAGACATTCTGATTAACTTTCCCCTCATGTTTTTCCAATAGATTCACAGGAAAGCACAGAATCCTTTGAAGGTGATTCAAACCCACTTTTTTATTTTAATCGGAAAAACATGCATGACTCCCTATAGCTAATCTAACCCCACTTTAGCCTTACTTTACTATAGCAATGAAATACTCGCACATAATAATACATAATCAATATGCTGTCATGAGAAGGTTTTGAACCAGTTGTGCTGGAGTATGTTCATGTAGTGGACAGTGGTCTAATAATGGCTGCTTCTATCTTGCACGCCGGTTCCAGATGTGTTTGTGAGTCCATCGCGGGCCAATACCTTCATCAATCAACAGAGACCACAGAGGGTGAACACGTACAACAGCCCTGCCCGAGGCACCTCCTACAACAACTACAACTACATGAGGTAACACACACACACTAGTGTGCCACACACACACACACAAGTGTGCCACACACACACACACACTAGTATGCCACACATACGCACACACGAGTGTGCCACACACACATCAACTAGTGTGCCACACACACGCACACACGAGTGTGCCACACACACACACGAGTGTGCCACACACACACACACACACTAGTATACCACACACATGCACACACGAGTGTGCCACACACACATCAACTAGTGTGCCACACACACACGCACACACGAGTGTGCCACACACACACACACACACTAGTGTGCCACACACACACACACGAGTGTGCCACACACACAAGCATGCCATACACTTACAAAGTGTGTGCATACACATACAAAGTGCATGCACACAGGATCATGTGCAAACACACACACAAGGATAAGGATGTGCACAAACACTCACACTACATTGCCACATACCAGCTTGACCATTCTCTCTCTCTCTCCCTCTCTCTCTCTCTCTCTCTCTCTCTCTCCCTCTCTCTCTCTCTCTCTCTCTCTCTCTCTCTCTCTCTCTCTCTCTCTCTCCTCTCCCTCTCTCTCTCTCTCTCTCTCTCTCTCCCTCTCTCTCTCTCTCTCTCTCTCTCCCTCTCTCTCTCTCTCTCTCTCTCCCTCTCTCTCTCTCTCTCTCTCTCCCTCTCCCTCTCTCTCTCTATATAGCTACCACATTTGTCATTAAGGGCAATAAAAAGACTGCCTCTAGCTAGATGCACACCTGTTTCTGGTAAACACCACAGAGGAAGACAATAGTAATGAAATGCAAGTGTAGAACCCAATGTTCCTTTCCCTTTCTGTCCACTTCTCACCACTGCCGTCTGGCCGACAATACCGAGGGATCCTGTCACGGAGCTCCAGACTCGCTGACAGTTTTTCCCTCCAAAACCGTCAGGCTTCTGAGCCAACATAGTTGTTGCTTGCCATGTTACAGGTTTATGAAATGAGAATGTCTTTGTCCAGAATGACCTTGTGTTGTACTGAGCACACGACAATTGACTTTGACCTACCTCCACCAATGAAGGTTTAGCAAGAACCCAGCAAAAAGACTTGACAATCTCTCCTTTCTCTTCGCTCTGTCTCTCTCCCTCTCTCTTTCTCTCTCTCTCTCTCTCTCTCTCTCTCTGTCTCTCTCTCTCCTTTCTCTCTCTCCAGGACGGTCAAGTCCCCAGCAGAGAGGCGCTCTGAGATCTGTGAGGACTACGTACCTTGCAGATTCTTCGCCCATAACTATGGTTACCAGCTGGCCTACCAGAGATACTTTGGAGGCCGGGACCCAGTCAGTCGTCGGTTCTAAGCCCCCCGAGTCTTTTTACTGTCTGTGTTAGAACCGCTTTGACTGGAGGCTCATTTAACACACACTGAAAGAGAATAGCACTAGCTATTCACATATTCATATACAAGCATGACACAACACAGCACAACATATATGATAGCATAGATCATGTAACACACACATCATGTATACTGTATATAAGGATTCATGTACCTTCAAATCTGTTGCATTAAAATGGTAGCGTTACAATTCACGTCGCAATTCCACTTCTAGATACCGTAGATTAGATAAAGATAGATATTATGATGGTTAGTAGATGTTAATGATGCACACATGGGAACCTACTCTTTCTACAACGTTAAGCTACAGCCGTTTTTCACTGTCATCATCACACCCTTGCACCATTAAGAAGCTGTAAGGGATTCGTATGAATGAAACCCTAGGGTTGCACATGGTTTATGTCTCGATCCAAGTCTCTTTCTCCGTCTGTGTCTTGTGTTTCTTTTTGTCTGAATAATTCAAATGTACTTTTGGTAGAAATCAAATGTAACTTTGGTAGAATCAACATGTTCAATTAGAAGAATTAAACTGATTTGTTTTTGGAACCGTTTATTTGCTTGATCTCTCTGTTCCACACATTGCGTCTGAGGTTCAGCTCCTTCGGTTGCTCAGGTAACCAGTGTGGTCCCCTCAAGGACAATATGGGGCTTACGTGAAATTGCCCATCATCGTATCGCCGTCACAAGCCATTGAAGCCCGTTACCCAAATTACAGTATGTTGGCAATAGAGAGATCCATGAAGGTAGGATTGTCTGAGGACAAGGAGCTCGGAAAATGTGTTCAAAAAGTGAATCTGCCCAATCTAAATATGTGTCTATGTGGGTCCATGCATAAAATGACAGACTGACAGAGAGGACAGTGCAGTACAGTCTGGTTTGTATACACATGGTACCAACCCATCCAAGAGATCGTATGGATGGATGTTTTTCGAATGTTGCCACAAGACAAGGAATGTCTGTAATGAAGGCTGTCTGTACTGGGCTGTAACGCTGAGGCTTGCGCCTGGATAGGACATGACACGGGGCCGACCCAGACGGGGAAATTACATCCCAGAGAGCCAAGGGCACGGTGGTGTCTGATGAGCCCTGTACAGTCTTAGAAACCCATAGAGGGAGAGATGGAGAGACAGAGAGGAGAGGGGAGAAAGAGAGAGGAGAGAGAGAGAGAGAGAGAGAGAGAGAGAGAGAGAGAGAGTGAGAGAGAGAGAGAGAGAGAGAGAGAGAGAGAGAGAGAGAGAGAGAGAGAGAGAGAGAGAGAGAGAATGGTGACCTGTACTGACCTGAACTCTTACTCTTACATTGCCTGCCATACTCCTTAATGGCCGAACAATATAGTAGGAATTATTACTCCATTAGTTGATATGGGTTAGTGGGAGACAATTGGGCTACACATTCCCATATTATATTCATCCCGTAGTTAAGACGGGTCTGAACCTTGTCAGCGGTTTTGTCTGGGTATACCAGACAAAACATGTATGTTAAACTAAAAATACGAACCACAGTGGTTTTAAGACTTGGTTTAGCTGGTTTTCTGTTTCTGCTCCTATAGGAAGTCAATGCAGTCTATCATAATAGAGAATAAACCTGTGATTAAAAGTGTGTCGCACTGCGAGGGACAGCGGTTTCTCTTATAACTCAATTAGTATGCTCTGGTTCTCTCTCAACTCGTAATTTGTGGCTTCAGCAGGGGTGGTGCGTGGGAGTTCTGTGGACGTCTGACCTCTAGAGGTTGTGTGGCGGTACTGCACTTACAGAAAACCTCTATATCTCATTTCTAACAAATGCTAGACTTTTTCTTAGTCTCGCATTTATGTCAAGGCCGTAATCATAATACATTTGAATATTGGGGGGGATATGTCCCCCCCAATATTCAAATCTGGTCAAAATGTCCCCCCCAATATATTGATATAAAAATATAAATGTGTTACGCTACGACAGGCAACCACGCACACTGTCCGAAATTATAATTTAAAAAAATAATTTGTCCCCCCCAATGTTGACTTCATGGCTACGGCCTTGATTTATATATATATATATTTAAAAAAATTAATCTGATTTGGTTTCTAAATAATCAACAGATGTTTTGCTCAACACTATGTGAGGTGTGCACCAAAAGCTGACTGGCAAGAGGTGGGAGGTTATTTTAGCATTTTTTTTTGGGGGGGGGGGGGACACGTTCTCAATAACAGATGCAATGTACAGAAATGACAAACATATGTGCAGAGTAAAGCTTGTGTGTAACACTTGTTTGTTATGTGAGAGAATTCACACGTGTCTGTCTCATTCTCTCTCCTTCCATCTCTCCTTCCCACATTCTGTGATTCTGTGTGAGTGAGTTTGTGTGGGTGTGTGTGTATGTATTCTTCATGTTTGTGTGTTCTGTTTATATGTGTGTACATTTATTGTTGCTCTGATGGGGGTGTATGACATATGATTCCCTGACCAATCAAATACTCAAACCAAAAAGAGGGCCAGAACTGCAATATAAACCCAGTGTTTATGTAGATGTGTGAGAGAGAATCATAAGTCTCAAGCCAAACTTGATCATCGTCCACGTCTTGAAGCAGAAGCAGGGAGAAAGATGAAGCCTGTGTCCATCCTCGTCCTGTGTGCCTTGGCCTCTGTGTGTCTGTGGGCAGGTAGGAGCGCTCGGTCATGAAGGGTTTTTTCTCTACAGCTGGAATGCATCTAGAGACGATTTACAAAATGTGTTTTGTAAAGTTTCTTACAAAAACATTGCAAATATTGCATCTAAAATGTACCATCAGGAGGACCCAGAATGTAAAACGAAATGTAGGAGGCTGATTGTGAACTAAATGTAAAAAAAAAAAAAAAATGCATTAAATATACAATTATACAAGATAGGTAATAAATATTCAACACCAACGGAACTGGAATTCCAAATATATTTTAATGTAGCTACATGCTGAAATTAACCACAGTGAATTTATGTTTTCCTGTCTCTTCAGAAGCTTCAACCTCCGCTGCCTCAAATTCTGATTCTCCTGCAGGTGAGGATAATTGCAGACTATCTGTGTCTCGTACTCTTAGACATTGTTGCCGTGTCACCTGCGTTTACCTTCCAGACAGCTGTCACACCAGCGAGTCAATATAAGAACAAGGCTTCATGTAGTCATAATACCTAATGCGTGTGTTTAAATGCTACAAGGATTTCATAGGAATGACAGCGATTAGCATATGTTCATGTTCAAATCGTGACTTATCGTGTTTTAGGATCACATGGTTGCGTTGGTGGTGTTACTCGTATGTGTGCGTGTGTGTGTGTGTAGGTGTGTTTGTCGAGAAGGACCAGGCGTCCACTGTGGTGAGGCAGAAGAGAGCTGGTACTGTCCCCGGAGACCTGACTTTGACTCAGCTGGAAAGGTAGCTGTGGTGCACTCCGGCATGCTAACTGGAGTTTTACAGATACATTTGAGATTGAAGATATATTTTGTGTATAGAATTTGTTTACATGTTTTTCTCGCTGTACCTGTTAAGATAGCTTCTAAGTTTAACACCTGGTCTTCCTCCTCCTCCTGTCTTCGTTTCTTAGTTTGCTAGTTATGTACCCTTAGTATAGTTCATATTGAAATTTTAGATTCCTATATGTTGAATGTATGCACCTTCCTGCCAAAGCAAATTCCTTGTCTGTGCAAACTTTCATGGCGAATAAAACCCATTCTGATTCTGATTCTGATTCTTATCCTTTTACACCATGCTCACATCTCCTCCCTCTCTACGCCTAATTTACTCCTTCCTTTTCTACTTTTCTCCCTGGTCTCCTCCACCTCTTTCTCTCTTGCTCCTTGCACTGTGTTACCCTGCCTCCTCTTCCTTTCCCCCTCTCGTCCTCTCCTCTCCTACCCTGCCCCCCAGCCTGAGAGAGGTGTGTGAGCTCAACGAGGCCTGTGACGACTTGATGGACACCAATGGAATCATCGCTGCCTATACCGCCTACTATGGACCAATCCCCTACTAGACCACACACCATCACGTTTTAGTTGTACAATTTAGATATTTAGAGATTTAGTGCCTGAGTAAATCAACATGAGCAAAGTCATATTTGAGGTTAGGAAAGCAGAGAGAGAAAAGGTTAAGGAATGGGGGGGGGGGGATAATCAGATGGGTAGTTGCTGCCTCTGCAAACATAGAAAAGTAAGTTGTTCAACTAAGCCTTGATCATCCTTTCTGTTTCTATTCAAATAAATAAAGATATCAAATACATATTAATGATCTTCAATTGTCTGTGTTTCATTTCACCAACACTGTAGATAAGTTACAAGACCTAAGAGATGTAATTCATTCAAGATAATGGCAGAGTCATGCTATAGGAGAAATCTGATTGTGAGGTCCAGACTGCATGTTGAACAGGTAGCAAGCCAAGGTCAAATTTCACACAATTGAAAACATTAGAGGATACGTGGCAATGCGAATGTCGGTGTAGCCTACCTTTTACCTAAAAGACAAAAATAAAATACTAGGCCTAAGCGTGCAGTCACAACTGTGTGACCAACTTTTAATGAATAAACCCAAAGAACATCAATATATCACAGGGAACTGAACCCATGTATGGCTAAATTCAACGCTTGAACATATAGCCCATGTCTGCCTCCTGGGTTTCAATGGACACATTGAACAGCCTAATTAGGGTTGCCACCTCCAATGTGGTTAAATAAGGGACACCTTAGCAGTGGCCCCCATGTAGGCAGAAAATAATTATGCAGGGGGTCTGGGGGTCGTCCCCCATGAGATTTTGAGTGTTAAATACTTAATTTCCTGCATTCTGGTGATTTTTTTAATTTATACCAATTTGTGCTTTTTATGCATGCCAATCTCAACATAAGAGTAAAGCAGAGCTGTATCAATTATATTAAAGATGCCCCAAAGCGAAACTTTAGTTTTTCTTACATGTAGGCCTATGTGCCATAAAATGTTTGACCTTGACTAAACATAACTAAACTGGCATCTGTACAAAGTTTTTTCAATCCTATATTGAATTTGGAAGGATACTGTTAAACAAAATAAGAGTCACAGCAAAGTATTTCTTTTATTTAAAAACAATCATCGTAGGGCCTTTAAGGATCAGATCCTGGACAAAATGTTTCGTCTGTCAAAATTAACTATTTGGTGTATTTGGAAGAAGCAAGAAACCATTGATAAACGCAAAAATAGCAAATTATCTGCTAGACCAACAAAGACCACTATGATGCATATTTAAACAATAGGCCTACATTTATTGGTGAAATAAAATTTACATTTATTTAGTTTTGTGAAACTCTTGGTTTTATTATTTCTCATGTAGGCTTAATTCCAAACATGTGAAAATGTACTTAAGCATTAGAGTAGGGTGAGCACGAAAATACGGGACATATTGCGTCCTGTATTGACTCAGTAAGGGACGGTTAATTTTATTGTTCAATAAGGGACGGTCCAAGCCTGACGTTGTCATACTCATAATTCTAGTCAGAATAGTCTGATACCGCTCCGTTGGGCTGTGAGTATGGGGCGTGTTTCAACCGAACCCGTTATTTTACCGTTATTTTACCAACAGGTGGCACTGTTAGCTTACAAGGATGAGGCCTACCGACACTGTTTATAGGCTATACGGTATGTTGAGAGACTTCTTCAATAACATATTGACAATATCCATTTGATGTCAAGGTTCTACATTGAACCTAGGTTTTTGATCCCATAGTAATATTATGCAGGACCACGTATGCTCAATAGCAGTCCATTTATAGTGTATGGATGAGCTTTATCTGCAAGCAAGTCATTCAGGTGTAAAGAGACAAATGATTTAATCGAAGAAGCGGGAGGAACGGCGGTGGGAAATCAATTAACCAATTGGAAGTGGTGTTCTCTGCTACAAATAGACGTATCCAGTGAGTTGTTAGGAATACCGGTCGGAGAACATTTTCTGACCGATCTTTTTCTTCCTTGTAGCTGTCCAACACGGACCGGTCTTGGAACCAACAATGCTGTTCTTCGCTTTAGTAATGGCTTGTGCGCTTTTGCAAAATGCGACGTCGCGCATGTTCAATGAATCGTAAGTACACTTTGCCTACTGCCATACCAAACATTTGAAATGTGTAATTATGTGTCCTAGATAATGAGATGAGAAAACTACACTTTAATTTGTTGTGCACATATTGCCTACTTGACAACTCTGCTCCGTGCATGAGGCTAAAATGGGAGCACCGGCTTCATCCACCTGGTGGCTTGGTGTGTTAACACTCAATGCAGTCATGAAATCCATTAACTTGGACTCCCGCCGGAGTCGAGACAAGCCTAGATGAGTTGCGTACTTTGGCAGCCTACTGATCCATGTCTTGTCCTCTGTAGCATCTACTTGGTGACGATGAGCTCCCAGGTGGTGGGTGGGAACATGGAGACCCTGTGTGTCCATGTTCACAAGCCCACGGAGCCACTTTCACTCATGGTGACGCTACAGCTGGAGCAGGGACAGTTAGCCAAGCTGCTGGAGACCATAGTCAACTGGGGCTTTTATTACTGTCTCCCATTCGAGGTATTTGTTTGAAATTTCCCCCTTCTGTCTGTCCCCCTCTTGCTATATGGTTCAAGTGTAAAAACGTAGCTTGTTGACCTAAACTGTTCTGTAAATGTCTAGTTGTGTAGAACCACTGGCTCCAACAAGTACTGTAGATAAGGCTAAGGTAAAACTTTTTTTTATGAGCTAAGCCAAGTGCCCTCCATGCTTAACTAGGTCTTCATGCATACATGGCTGTTTCTGGCTTTGGAGGTGTGAACTCCTTGGATTAGTTTTTGAACCCAATGCTGAGATCTGTATTCCATGCCTTTTGCCTGCCAAGATGCCCATATCTAGATGTGATGTTTTTTAGGTACCCTCTGTGTTGCTTGACACTGTGGCCACCCTCGGTGTCTCTCTGACTGGATATAAGGACTCGATGAGCAAGGAGACAAAGATCCTCATTACACCCTCTAACTTCATCACCATCATCCAGACAGACAAGCCCATCTACAAACCTGGCCAGAAGGGTAGGTGGAATCAGAATCAGATTTATTCGCCATGAAAGTTTGCACAGACAAGGAATTTGCTTTGGCAGGAAGGTGCATACAATAAACATATAGGGACCTCAAATGTAAATATGTGGACTATCTATACTAAGGTTACATAAACTAGCAGCACTCCTGTTGGAGACCCTTCTGATGTGCTTCTCTCCTGCTTTGCTTGGCATGGAATACAAAATTGAATTGACTTGCGCATGGCTAGTCTGTGCCACGCTTGCAGGACTACAAACAATCCAAGCCTGCTGGCTGGATGGCATTGTTCCTGTATGTGACGTTTTCTGACCCATTTTCCAGTTCAGTTCCGAGTCGTCTCTCTGACTTCCAGTTTTGGGATGTACAACCAGAAGGTGAGCTACCTCCTGAGACTGCTCCAAGCTTTTTAATCCTTGCCTTCCTCCAGTAGCTCCATGATCATTCAGTCAACTTTGCTTTACACTGTTTCTCTTTCCCCCAGTATCAAACTGTGGAGATTCAGGTAAGACTACTTGGTATTTGAAGGACTAACCACAGACATGCAAGCCGTATTCTGGAGATGCCCCTCCCCTCTGATGCTAAACGCACTTTCTGCATTTCTGATGGGTGCCCAGGATCCCAACTCCAACCGCATCGCTCAGTGGCTGGACCTTTCAACGGTCAGTGGCATGCTGGACCTCTCCCACGCCACCACAGCAGAGGCCCCTCTGGGCCGATACATCATCACCGTCTGGAACGAGAAGGGCAAGCAGACCTCCACTGGCTTCAACCTCAAAGAATATGGTCAGAATGTGCCCTACGTGTGTGTTCAAGCCCCTGGTGATGGTAGGTTTTGCTCTAACACTGTCTCAATTCCAGTTCTGCCCAAGTTTGAGGTCATGGTGTCTCTGCCCAGTGTCACCATCCTGGACACTGAGGTCACACTGAGGGTGTGTGGAAAGTAAGTTCTACAGAAACCTTGGTCACGTGACTCCCTTAGACCAGTTTTGGTATCACGCTGTGTGTGTGCTGGTCCTCAGGTACACGTATGGGAAGCCTGTCCTGGGCTCGTTGAGGGCTGAGGTCTGCAGGAAAGAATATTATAATTGGGGTCACCCAGAAGGAGGCTCCAGCATCTGCGAGAAGTATAACCTGGGTGTGACTGACCCAAGCGGCTGTGCAACACAAGTGGTGGACGTGACTCTGTTCAGACTGGACCAATATGGGTATCAGGATCTCTTTGATGTGCAGGCGGAACTAGAGGAGAGTGGGACAGGTAAGGGGAGGAGACTGGGTCAGTGACGTGGAAAAGGGAGATGCTGACAATGTTGGAGCCTATTCATGGTGCGCAAACAGGATGTCATCTTCCCTTGTCTGTCTTTCCACCAGGGGTTGTCATGAAGGGCAGTGGCAGTGCCGTGTTCACCAGCATTATCAGAGATGTCACGTTTGAGGGTGTCCCCTCATACTTCAAAGCTGGCATCCTTTTCCAGGGCAAGGTGACCACTCGACCGTCATCCAGTAGTAGAACTATGCGGCACATTTCAAAATGTGAAATTGATAATGGTCACTGCTCCAAGCTATGTATATTGTTAGATATGCGGTATTGGTTTCTAATTAAGAACTTTAAGCCGACAGCTTTGGTGTTGTGCTGCAGTCATCTGTGTCCTGTGATTTCCAGGTAAAGGTGTTGGGCCCAGACCTCTCCCCCGCTGCTAACGAGTTGGTCTACCTGATCCTGAATGCAGATGGGCAGTCTGAGAACTGGACCCTTACCACAGACAGCGGTGGCATGGTCTCCTTCTCTCTGGTCCCCACCACCACCTGGAAGAATGGTGCATCTCTGGAGGTCTGCCTTCCATCCGCCATTGAAAGGGTGACCTTGTTTAGCATGTGACTTGAGTTCCACCCCTGGTTTTCTTGTGTTGTCTTCAGGCTCGCTCCAAGTTGGAAGCGTTTCGTTTCTGGACAGCAACGCATGCCAGGATACACCTCTGCCTACCGCTACATCACACCCTTCTACTCCAAGAGCAGGAGCTCTGTAGCTCTCCAGTATACCAGCCAGAGCTTATCCTGCGACACTGACGCCGTCCTACTCGCCTCCTACATTGTCAAGGGGGAGGAACTCGATAAGGGCCAGAAGACTCTGGACTTCTTTTACATGGTGAGATGCTAGACGTGAACGTTGTCTTGGCATGGCTCCAACAAGGGAATGGTCTCAAACTGAAATTTAAGATGGGGTAACATGCTTTATGTAAGCAAGCAGAGCTACGCTAGGTTTATACTACAGCCTGACCTGGATGGGGAGTGGTTGTTTGCACAGATTTCATTGGCAAAGCATAAACTTGGTCTGGTATTGTGTGTCCTGTAGGTGATGTCTAGAGGCAGTGTGGTGAGAAGTGGGCGTCTCCCCGTGTCTGTTGTGAAGAAGTCAGGTACAGTCAAGGGGTGTTGTCTTTTCACATCTACTGTACTGTAACTTTTCCTGTAGGTTGATCATACTTTCAACTGTCACTAGAAAACCGAGGGACTTTGCGTGTGCCACTTGAGCATGTTGATGAGCTTGCTCCAGTGGCACAAGTGGTTGTGTACACAATCATGCCCAATGGAGTGATTGTGGCCGACAGCCTGGACTTCCCTGTCGAGCTCTGCCTCAAGAACAAGGTATGCTTGTGTCCACCGCCTGGTAGTACCTAGTCATAGCTGTATGGTCCCCACTAGGGTTCAGAGTTTGACCAGGAAACTTTAGTTGTCAGATTGTACAGGATTCCACTTGGATGACTGATCAGACCCCAGACAGTAAATAAAACTCTTGAAGCCCTCTGAACAGGAAGTGTGTAGTGGGGGGGTACGCAGATGTGGTCAGCACAGCCAGACTTGTACATTAAGAGGGCTTCCTAATCTCAATCCTGACAAACTTTCCATACATGTATATTTGATCATTCTGTTCATATGCCATGTGTTCCTGTGTATTGGCTATGCTAAATTTATGCTGTGTGCAGGTGTCTCTGCACTTCGCCTCGCTACAGGCACTACCTGGAGGGACTGTGTCCCTGATGCTGAAGGCTCAGCCAGGCTCCCTTCTGTTCCGTGAGGTCCATCGACCAGTCAGTCCTGCTGCAACAGCCTGGAGAGGAGCTCAGCATCCAATCGGTACCCTACCGCTCTTATCTGACCACATGCTCTGGAACCATCTTGACAAGTTCCTGCTCATGTACTGCTTGCATTTGAGCGTTGCAGTGACCCTTTGTTTGTGTGTATGCAGATGTATAACCTACTACCGGTCTACAAGTTGTCAGGCTACGATTACAATATCGAAGATCCTGAATCCAACCCATGCACACCTGTGGGACCGTTGAACCCACTTCCCATGCCAGTGGACAGGCCATCTATGCCATTAGGCCGCCACTGGATTTTTAACAACAGGATCGATGTTTACAAAGTCTTCAGAGTAAGTGCTATCAAGGGATGGTATTTCATGTTTTCAAGCAAACATTTGATACCAATGTTGCGACGGTACTGTAATAGGATAAAGTGGCTCATTTTTTAAAACCATTTTATCTGTTTTTCAGGATATAGGAATGAAGATCATGACCAACTCGGATGTAGAGTCAAAAGGCTGCCCAACTTACCCTTACCCTGGTATGTTCATGCAGCATAATCATTTCAATCATACACATCACATTTAGGGCATTCCGGTTTCATAAGTTAACCGTAAGCATTCTATGAACGGTGGAATTTTTCCCAGAACATTTTCTCCCAGTGTTAAATGCCCCCATCAGTGGTTCATCTGACGTTGTCCGACAAGAGACACTGCGAACATACTTCCCAGAGACCTGGATCTGGGACCTGGTGCCTGTTGGGTAAATCACCTGCCAATATGAGCATTCAATAGACGCGTTGTAGTTTTGGCATTAAAGTACAGCGTCAATTACAATGCTCGGACCAACCTTGACTTGTGACATGTTGAACGTGTCGACTACTACTGAGGTGCTGTTAGATTCTTCAGACTAACCCAGCATGTTCTCTCCCTCCAGAGACTCTGGCGCCATGACGGTTGAGAAAACCGTCCCTGACACCATTACCACATGGGCTTCTGGAGCTTTCTGCACGTCCCCTGGGGGTCTGGGTCTGGCGCCCAGTACGACCCTCACAGCCTTCCAGCCTTTCTTCGTCAGCCTCACCCTACCGTTCTCAGTCATCCGCGGCGAGGAGTTCGCCCTCCGGGCCACCGTCTTCAACTACCTCTCCACGTGCATCATGGTAAATGAGGAGCTCCTTGGCTTGCGGCAGCTTGAAGGAGGCGGGGCTCGATTATACTGGTGTCACTAACGAATGACTGGTTCCATGTTTTGAGGATGAGGTGTCCTGAATGTCCTGTCTTTGCTCCTCAGGTCAAGGTGACCGTGTCACAATCGGACCAGTTCAGCATCACATCCTGTGTTGGCTGCCAGTACCAGCTGTGTCTGTGTGCCAATGAGAGCAGAACTTTCCAGTGGCTCATCACCCCCACCGCTCTAGGTGAGGAGGAGGGGGGAATATGAGCTTTGTAGGCACTCGATCATGCAAGACTTGACGCTTGATGGATGGTGTTTCTGACTGTAGGGGAGGTGAGTGTGAAGGTGAGTGCAGAGGCCGTAAACGCCATTGTTCGCTGTGGGAATGTCCTGCCCACTGTTCCCAAGATGGGCCGCATTGACACGGTGGTCCAGACATTCTTGGTGGAGGTGAGTTGGTGCATCAATGTTGTGGGTTCAAGCTCATATGAACTTGAGGATGTTAAGATTTAATGTCTTTACCTGTAGGCTGAGGGGATCCATGAGACTGTCAGCTACAACGCTCTCCTCTGCCCTGCAGGTGAGCCTGCTACTAACAGTGGTCTAATATCAACATTGGTGGGTTGCACATGTTGACGCTTCTAATGGGTAATGCTCTTGTCCACTTGCTGTCTCCAGCGGGTCCAGTAGAGGAGACTATCTCTCTGCAGCTGCCAGCTGAGTTTGTGATTGGATCAGCCAAGGCCTCGCTCTCTGTCCTGGGTAAGAACCTCCAGTACTGTACACTCACCCTTCAGAACTGCTGCCACTTGGCAGTATCGGTCGCAATTTAATTGGCTCCAATAAAGACCACCTGGCGCCTCCTCCCAGGTGACCTGATGGGCAGAGCCTTGAGGAACGTGGGCAGCCTGCTGGCCATGCCCTCTGGTTGTGGAGAGCAGAACATGCTTCAGTTTGCCCCCAACGTTTACATCCTGGAGTACCTGCAGAGCACCCATCAACTGACCACTGAGATCGGGGACAAGGCTGTCGTCTTCCTGAAGGGTGGTGAGTCGGGGGCACAAGCCGGTGGAAAGGCTTGAATGACTGGCTTTCAGTGGCGACGTGTTCACCTGTTGGGTTTGGATTCTCTTTTTATTCAGGTTATCAGAATGAGCTCAACTACAGACATACTGATGGATCGTACAGCGCCTTTGGCCAGAGTGATGAGTCTGGCAACACCTGGTGGGTCTGCTCGGTCAATACATGCCCAAGATGCTGTCTGAGCAAAATGAATCCCATTTCTCAACTGGCTGTACCACATGTTTGGCTGGATGCCGCCATCTGAGTTACGTTTGTGGCCACAGGTTGACCACCTTCGTAATGAAGTCTTTTGGAGGGGCGCACCGTTTCATTTTTATCGACCCTGTCCACATCACCATGGCGAAGTCCTGGTTGGCCAGTCTGCAGCAGCCTAATGGCTGCATCACCTCTGTGGGGAAGCTCTTCCACAATGACATGCAGGTAAAGGCAGAAGGAGCAGGTTGACTATTCACTACCTGGCCCTGAGTTGTACAGTTAATGTCATGAGCTGACAAACATTGTCACTCAAAGCTTTAATCCTTCGACCAGATGAGGGTCATCTTGGACCCTGAAGGTGGACACTGCATGCAATCAAACATTTAACCCCACATATCTGGCCATATTTGTGATTTTGCAGGGGGTGCATTTTCTGTTGGGATATTTTTCTAATTAAATCGATTTTAAGTAGGCAGTTCTATCAGTTTGTTGTACTCTGATTTTTTTATTTCATTAAGATCTACTTTTGGCATTTTTTTTTGTAAGCATAAATACATTTGCTACCCTTTGCACCCTCTGTTTTAAAACCTAGAATCACCTATGCCCGGCCATGTTTGCCAGACCTGAGCAGCAGCTGCACTGAAACGAAGCAGTTCTGTCGTAGCCCTGTTGGCTAACTGTTTACGTTTGTCTTGTGACTTTCAGGGAGGCGTGAGTGACGACGTGTCCCTGACTGCCTACGTCACTGCAGCTCTGCTGGAGCTGGGACATGACACCACTGTAGGTGGAGACTGGTCTACAGTATTGCTGTAACCTCCCTGTAGTCACACCCCTTACCCTAACTGCTTGTCTGTCTCCAGGACCCCATGGTGGTGTACCTGTCTGGGCTGCTTACGGACTGCGATAGCCAACCCAGTGGATAACCTCTACACTGTAGCCCTGCTCTCCTACACCTTCACCCTGGCAGGAGACCAGGACACGCGGAGCATGCTGATCACCCACCTGGACCAGGCTGCCCAGATCACAGGTACCTGGCTAGACTAGTCTGACTGGTGCACATGGGTTAGGACCATAGAACAACTAGTGTCGATTCAGAGGGGCCATGATGAGCTAAGGTTGGGTTGTGTGTGAAGACTGTTTCTGATGCTGCGAACACGCCCTCCACAGATGGTGCTCGTCACTGGGAGAGAACAGCCACTCCTGGGACTGGCCTGAACTCCATCGCCGTGGAGATGACCTCGTATGTGTTGCTCGCGCTTCTCTCCGGACCAGTGATGGAAGGTTTCGGGTTGGACTACGCATCCAGCATCGTCCGCTGGCTGGTCAGGCAACAGGACCTCAATGGAGGCTTCTCTTCTACACAAGTAGGGATGCCTACATTCCACTTAAACTAATTTAAAAGACAAACTTGTATACTGTAACATTGTCTATTGACTTTTCTCACCAGGACACAGTGGTGGCACTGCAGGCCCTGGCAAAATATGGTGCTGCCACCTACAGTCCAGGAGGTGCTACTACAGTGGTGGTGACCTCTGGTGGCTGGAGGCAGGACTTCAGGGTGGACCAGCAGAACCGTCTGCTGTACCAGGAACAGCCACTAGAGCGGGTTCCTGGAGAGTACTGGATCAGGGCTGAAGGGCAGAGCTGTGTGTTTGTCCAGGTCAGACTGTACCCCCCCCCCTAATTAACATCCCTGACCTTACTGCAGTTGTCTAACCTGACTTCCAACCTGTTCCAGATTGCTCTGCATTACAACACCCCCCCTCGTCCAGACGTCTCTGCCTTTGCTGTGACAGTTGAGGTGGTCGATAGGTGTGAACCCAAACCCTCCCTCATCTTGGTGGTTAAAGTCAGGTACTGGCCCTCTTAGACCAAGCCAACTGGAATAACATCCTTAGTTAGTTAAAGCAGGACTGACATGTGACTTCTATTGTCTTTTGTAGGTACAGTGGTCACCGGGATGAGACCAACATGGTTATTATTGACGTCAAACTTCTTTCCGGCTTCATCCTAGACAAGACCTCGGTGGACCCTGTGAGTCCAGACATTTGTGTTCACTTGAAGTGGTTTGATACCCCTACACTACTGTAATGTTTGTATTTTCCTCCAGATGAAGACTTCAAAGCGTGTTGATGAAAAGGATGGACATGTGATCATCTACGTAGAACAGGTAGGCGACAAACCCTAGGCTGAACTGGAACTACTGGTCCAACTAGCTGTCCAGTCATCTACAAAAACACAGCTGTAACCATTCATTTCGAATGGCTGTATTGCTTGAATTGCAGTCTAATGCAAGGCCTTGTTTTCCAGCTGAAGCGGATGGAGACCATGTCCTACACGCTCATCATGGTGAAAGACTTTCCTGTCAAGAACCTCCAACCTGCTGTGGTCAAAGTCTACGACTATTACCAGAAAAGTATGAATGTGCACCACATGCACACAATGGGGGTATAATGTGCTCTTTGCTCAATTTCCATGCATCTTTCCTCAGGTGATGAGGCGGTTAGTGAGTACAGCTCTACCTGTGCAGAGTAAGTTGATCATCTCTGCTTCACAGCAGTTCCTGCCCCCCACTGTGTACATAACTTTGCTTTTTGATTACTTTTTACTGGAGATTGTTATTGAAATGGGACAGGATGTCTCACTGTAGCAACAAGCATTTTGAGGTGTCAATGTCCAACTTCTGACCCAGTTATTTCCACAGGTGATATGTAAAATGATGGACATCTGCATTACATTTCCTGTATCTGACCAATAAAAGATTTTACAAAATCTGCTCTACTGTGTTGTCTCTAGCTACACCCACTTATTTTGATTGGTTGTGGTTGTATCTTTTTTGCTTTAGTTTGATGCTGCTGGGGGTGGCAGCTTAATTCAAAGAACTATCACCTTAGAAAGGAATTGAAGAGGGACTCGATGGGTGAAACCCTGACATCTCTCTGCCACTCGCGTGAGGGTGTGCTTATTACTATTTTGTTTGGGCTCATGGTCCCTCACTGAAGTTGGAAGTTTCAAGCTATAGATCAGTGGGCAGACAACTGGTGGACGGGTAGAGAACATGAGGGCTTTCCGTTACTACACTTGCAGAGCGCTTGGATTACATAAAGCCAGTGGGTCTGTTGTTAAATTCTTCAAGTTATGACATGAATCTACACCCGCTGAGCATTTCTATATGGCTCATTTTCCTCAACAGCATGAACTTGGAATCATAAGAGCAGATGGCCATCACTGAGTCGCTTTGACATGTACGTTTAGTCATTTAGCAGACTCTTCTCCAGCGCAACTTACAGCAAGTACAGGAACATTCCCCTAGCGGCAAGTAGGGTGAAGTGCCTAGCCCAAGGACACGTCATTTGCATGGCCAGGAATCGAACCAGCGACCTTAACATCAATACAGGACGGGTGGCAAACCTAAATGTATATTTTTAGGAACATCTGAACTTGACTTTAGAGCTGGGAGAGCTATAAAACTGTACTGGCAATTGACGCTATTTGCTCTGCCTAGTTCAGCAAATGGTCGACCCCTGGTCACAGGCCCGTAACGGAAACACATGAGGCCCCCCCGCAGAATAAGCCTGAGAGCCTTTGTAGCCTATGTTTAAATAGTCAAACGCAATCGCTGCAACTGCACGATACTACTGTCGCATAGCTACGTTATCATGTTTGCTAATGTCAGTTATGTAATATATTTTATAATTAAGCACTTTCTACTTTTTTTTTTTTTTTCACTCCATTTCAATGTTGTCAGCTTGATAGGAAGTCAATAAAGGAGCAAGGCTAATTTTCGCTGTTAACGCTAGGAAGCACAACACAGACAGCAGTACAGCTGTCAAAGTATAACGTAGCTACGTGGTACAGTAATGTTAGCTATAGCAAACAGTACAATACCTGTCTCTTCTGGCAGATGAGTGCATCCTTCACCGGCTGGTCGAAAAAGACTTGTAATTTTGGGAAGTTTGGCATTTAATTCAGAAATGTTCTGTTTTGAATGCCGCTTTTGGGCACCGCTTTTAAATGTACGTTTCATTTTTCCTACGACGCTACAGTTAGCTACCTATTTGCAGCGGGCTCGCCGGTCTGTGACCATCTGACCTACTTCGTCATGTCACTTACCTAGCTAACAAAGAAAGCACAATTAAATATACTTTTTATTTTTATATCAACTCTGGAAACACAGACAAGACAATAAGACATCCCATGTAATTCAAATTGGTTAAAAAAAATTACAAAAACGCGGTGCGGGGGCTGCGGGGGTAATCTCTACGGGCCTGCCTGGTCACAGTTTTCGAGAGTCAAAAGAAGTTTTCGAGAGATCACCGATTTCGGTACAACACCTGGGTGGTACTAGAGCTAGAGCCTGTTGCGCCCTCAGCCAGCCACATGGCTGTGCGAGTCTGCTTGACTTTGGTTTTCTTTCGTCGTGTTTCCGCTTGATTCACCACCATTTCCGCCCTGGCCCGCGGGAGTGTAAACATGGCCGACTGCTACATCAACTAGTATTGTAATGTGTTGTGCTCGTTTTCACTCATCGATGCACACAGTTGTCACATTTGTGATTTGAATTCAAATTCATATATCACCTCTTAGGAAGAGGTACGATCACACCGTTTTCTCGTGGGCTGAAGGTCAGTTATGTTCATTTTCCAAGCGTTCAATAAGCTATGTAGCTAGCCAGTTTAGACTCTCTTGGCAGCTAGCGCCGTTGCAGTAACGTCGTCGTTAGCTAGCTTAACCTGCTGCTGCTTCGTCTACTATTGTATTAGCGCTATTGATCTGAACTCCACAATTCGACAATACCCTTTAACTAATTTATCTTCTGAATAAGGTATGTATATAAATGTGCGAATCTGGGTCCCAGTTGCTTGCTACCCCCTGTCTTATTGACAGTCTCACTGACAAACAAGTGTGACAAACTACAGTCACCGGTTGGTAGCTAACACCACTAGTTAGCTAGAGTTAGTTAACGTTAGCTCAGCTGTGTAGTGTAGACTGACCGTTGATACTAATCATGGAGACACTTGTATTTAAGTATAATACAATATTCACCGGGATTTAGATATTGATAATGATTGAGTATATTGACTACTCGCATATGTCTTAGTCATTTGTAGTGATAAGTTCGATGAGTACAGTGTTTTCACGTGTCTTTTGTGCCAGGTGAAGAAGTATCGTCACCATGGGGCGACGTTCGACCTCCTCCACCAAGAGTGGAAAGTTCATGAACCCCACGGACCAAGCCAGTAAGTAACTTATGCACACCATAACACGCAAAAAAAATGTACACCACACCATGGACCCTATATTAAAACGGCTAGGGATGGCCTTCCATGTTTATGTCACCAGCAAGATGCAATCATAGTCCCTGTGATAAAAGCAACATCATGCTATTAGTGATTTGCTTTGACTTGACTGGTTCTTTTTGAGTTCACCGTGCTACTCTGATCATGGTGTCTGTCCTCACTCCCCTCTAGGGAAGGAGGCCAGGAAGAGGGAGCTGAAAAAGGTATGGTGCTGACTGACCCATGTCTGTGCCAGTATTCAAAATAGTTCAACCTATTTGAACGTGCATGATGGTCTTGAAGCCCCACAGTAGAGATGTCAGGTCACTATTCCATTGTAACCGTGGCTCCTGTCTGGTTCCCAGAACAAGAAGCAGAGGATGATGGTAAGGGCTGCCGTTCTGAAGATGAAGGACCCCAGACAGATCATCAAGGACATGGAGAAGCTGGATGAAATGGGTGAGGAGTGAACATGTCTCTCTCCCCCTCTTCCTCTCTCTTCCCCTCTCTCTCTTTCTCTCTCTCTCCCCCTCCTTATTTATCTCTCCCCCCCTCTCTCTCTTTCTCTCTCTCACTCCTCCTACCTCTTTCACTCTCTTCCCCTCCCTCTTTCTCCCCCCCCCCCTCTCTCTCTCTCTCTCTCTCTCTCTCTCTCTCTCCCACCCACACACTCTTACTCACTCTCTCCCCACATGCTTGTCCTCCTCCCAGAGTTCAACCCCGTGCAGCAGCAGCCCCTGCTGAACGAGAAGGTCCTGAGGGACAAGAGGAAGAAGCTGCGGGAGACCTTCGAGCGCATCGTCCGCCTGTACGAGCGGGAGAACCCCGAGACCTACAAGGAGCTCCGCAAGCTGGAGCTGGACTATGAGACCAAGCGCGGCCAGCTGTCGCTCTACTTCGACTCTGTCAAGGTGTGTGTGCGTCGGTGTGTCGCAGTGCTGCGAGCACACCTTTTCCAGAGACATTCTCCCTCACATGTCCTTTCATTCTCAGTATTCCGTCCAGTTTTTTCTCCCGTCGGGTCTGTTGGCCTGAGGTAGAGGGTGTACTGTGAGCGGTGTCCCCCTCTGCCTCTCGGTCACCCCCCTCTCTCTCCGTCCCTCTCCTCCCTTGACGTTTCATTGCTTCCTTTCCACCGTGTGCGTGGCAGAACGCAGAGCTGGTGGAGGTGGACAGTATCCCACTGCCGGAGATGCCCCACGCCCCCTCCAGCATCCTGATCCAGGACATCCCCCTGCCTGGCGCTCAGCCGCCCTCCATCCTGAAGAAGGGTACCCCTTTCAGGTGGGCACCAACCAGCCCCCTCCCCGCTGCCTTCTTAGAGGCAGGACTGTTGTAAAAAGGGGACAACAGATTCTTTTTTGTTGTACCCTGCTAATACTTACTTCTCCTTGTCCTCCTTCTTCTCCCGGTCTTTCCTTTCTCAATGGCCTCTCCTTTTGGACAACCCCCACTTCTCTCTCTCTCTGTCCGTCAGTAAGGGCCCCTTCTCGTCGTCCTCGGCCCCCATGTCCGCGGCAGTGGCTGGGGTGCCCCGTCTGCCTCCCGGGAGGAAGCCCCCGGGCCCCCCTCCCGGCCCCCCACCCCCGCAGGTCCTGGCCCTGTACGGCTCCCGCAGGCCCCAGCACTACGCCACGGACACGGGTAACACATGCATGAAGCACACATGCATACAGTACACGCATATACACACACACAAACCGTACTTGCACCGTACAAACACACAGTAGATTGTAATAGTGCCATACCAGCCTGCTGACAGTTCTCCCCCTCTCTCTCTCTCTCTCCAATCCCCCCCCCCCTCTCTCTCTCTCCAATCCCCCCCCCTCTCTCTCTCTCTCTCTCTCCAATCCCCCCCCTCTCTCTCCAATTCCCCTCTCTCTCTCTCTTCAATCCCCCTCTCTCTCTCTCCAATCCCCCTCTCTCCAATTTCCCTCTCTCTCTCTTCAATCCCCCCTCTCTCCCGCTCACTTTCAACAGACATGCCCGGCCCGGACGGCGGTACGGCCATGGACTCCCTGATGGGCGGCGGGGAGAGGGACAGCGGGAGCGAGAGCGACGGAGACGACGGGGAGGACGACGACAGCGAGTCGGACGACGACAGCGACGGCGAGCGGGACGAGGGGGCCGACGGCGACAGGAGGATGATGGTGGACCGGAAGGATGAGGACAGGGGGAGAGAGGACGACAGGGGCGATCGGCATGCGGGTGAGAGCTAGGGTTTTGGGAAGGTGGTGTCGTACGACGTCGGCTAGACATTGCCGGAGGTGGGTGAGGTGATCTGTGCGTTGTTAACCTGTGCCCCTGCTCTTTGGCAGGTCGTAGCGTGCGGTTTGCGGACATGCCGCCTGCGGCGCCCAGCAGAGAGAGGAAGAAGAAGAGGGTGGTGAAGAAGACCAAGGCCATCACCCCACTGCAGGCCATGATGTTACGGATGGCAGGTACTGGAGCTCTTCTTCTATGGTTTCACTTGAAGGTGTTTTGCATGCATCAGATTATGTTTACCTAATTTTTCTTCCATTTTCTCACTCACCCCTTCCTTGCGTGTCTTCAGGGCAGTCCATCCCTGAAGAAGAGGGCGAGGAAGAGGAGGTGGAGGAAGAGTACACCGACGAATCGGACAACTCCGACATCGAGGACCGGGGGCCGCCGGGAGACAACCAATCTCATCTTATGCCCAATCAGCGCATGCCACCACCCTCTGGACCAATGGGGGCGCAGCAAGGGCCCCCACACATGCAGGGTCCTCCACTCACAGGCCCTCCGCCCCTGGGGCCTCCTCCGGCTCCTCCAATGAGGCCCCCGGGCCCACCCTCTGGCCCCCCTCCAGGCCCTCCCCCAGGTGATTGAGCTTGCATTTTTCTGTCATGTTCGGTAGAACTGGACTGGATTTAGTAGATAGGGGCTTGTATTATACCTGGTTACATGAGTGAATCTAATATGTCTGACAGCACATGCATGGGTGTAGTTCAAATCTAAATGTAGTTCTTCCCTCATCGTCAGGTGCCCCCCCTTTCCTGAGGCCCCCCGGTATGCCTGGAGGTCTGAGAGGGCCCATGCCACGCCTCCTGCCTCCCGGACCCCCACCAGGCCGGCCCCCCGGCCCTCCCCCAGGCCCCCCTCCTGGTCTCCCTCCGGGCCCCCCACCCAGGGGCCCCCCACCCAGACTACCACCTCCAGCACCTCCAGGTTTGTGTGTGTGTGTGTGTGGACACGCGTTTTACTGTTAGGATGTCCAGGGGTGAAAATACTATGCGGAAGCCTTGCAGATGTGTATGCTATGCTAACACAGACCTAGCAGCAGCCTTGCAGATGTGTATGCTATGCTAACACAGACCTAGCAGCAGCCTTGCAAATGTGTATGCTATGCTAACACAGACCTAGCAGCAGCCTTGCAGATGTGTATGCTATGCTAACACAGACCTAGCAGCAGCCTTGCAGATGTGTATGCTATGCTAACACAGACCTAGCAGCAGCCTTGCAGATGTGTATGCTCTGCTAACACAGACCTAGCAGCAGCCTTGCAGATGTGTATGCTCTGCTAACACAGACCTAGCAGCAGCCTTGCAGATGTGTATGCTCTGCTAACACAGACCTAGCAGCAGCCTTGCAGATGTGTATGCTCTGCTAACACAGACCAAGCAGCAGCCGGACACCCCCCGGAGCAAACGGTATTAAAATAGTTTCAGACATCCACGCATCACACATCATCATGACATGCAGCTTATGTGAAACCCCTGCTGCTGATAAACATGGATCTTCTTGGCATCAAAATACAGACAGAGCAAAGCAAGATGTGTGATTTTTTTTTAAACGTTTCAACGCACCCACCCAAGACGTTTTGATATTTGAGTTAGACCTGACCTACTGTCTCTCTCCGTTTTCTCTCTCACTCTTTTCTTGTGGCTCATTGTTTTTCTAACTCTGATTTCCTCTCCTTGCTGTAGGTATGCCCCCTCCTCCTCCACGGTCCGGCCCCCTCCGGCCCATGGCCCCACCCCTCTCCCTCTTCCCCCCGCCGCTTAACGCCAACGTCCTCAGCGCCCCTCCAAGCATAGTCCAGCGACAGAAAGGCTCCGCCTCCAACCCAGAGGGCTCCCAGACCTCCATGCTGCCCCCGCCGCCCATGTCCATGCGCCCCGGGGGGGTCATGCAGATGCCCCCTCCCCCAGGAACCACAGGGCCTCCTGGGGGGGGCAACCCTGGCGGGCCAAACCCACCGGGACACCACCACCAGCCCACCATCGAGAAGCGGGCCAACATCACCTCGGTCTCGGCCGGAGGTGTGGGCCTGGCTCCGGGTACGGGGCCCGGCAGCGCCACCATCTCCGCCAAGCCGCAGATCATCAACCCCAAGACGGAGGTCACCCGCTTCGTGCCCACGGCGCTGCGCGTGCGTAGGGATAAGGGTGGCATGGCACACGGGGCGGCCCAGGGGCCGGTGGAGAAGGGAGGGAGGAGGGGAGAGGATAGCCATGCTGGGGGAGGAGGGCAGGGCCAGAAACAGCAAGCCATGGCTGCTCCTCTGGGCCTGGTGCATCATGGCCAGATGGGGGCTGTGGTTCAGTCCAACATGAAGACCAAGGACCAGGTGTACGAGGCCTTCATGAGGGAGATGGAGGGCCTGCTCTGACACTGAGGAGGAAGAGGAGGTGAGAGGAGGAGGGCAAGAAAAGAAACTTCCAGTGTCTCGTCAGTAATACATCTGATTGCTAGTGATTTTAATCGGGCAGGTTCTGAATGATACTCTGAAGCTGAAAGAAAAACAGGAGGAGTCCAGAACAGTTTGTTTAATTATTTGCAGCAGATGTGAAATTGTCAACCAAATGTACATGATTTGGCCCTATCTTTGTGAAAAAGCATGTTTTTTTTATATGACTGTCTATAGGTTTATTTTATTGTGACCTGAGGAACCATGGTAATTGAAGTGGAAACTTTGGTCAGGTGTTTGTAGTACAACTAAATAAATACTTGAAAACTCCATGATAACACTCCTCCTGTCTTATTTGTTTTGGTGTTTGCATGAGTGTCAGTGAAATAGAGGATGGATGGATCAGTCAGCAACAACAAATCAAGAATCTGACTTTAGTAGGCAGCGAACAAACGATACAAGGACATAAGTGCTGTGCTGAAACTAGCCATTTCTATTTGCAATGTAGACTATTTAATAATAAAATCATGTTATGAAAGGCAATATCATGTTAGATATTTCACGTTCTATTACCTTAAAGATGCTGTAAAGCAGAACTGAGAATGAGTTTTAAGTTCATCACACCACAGAAGAATGTGTTAACTACCCAGCCAAATGAAGAATAAAACACTGACAAGTATGTTAGATTAGGCTTTGAAATCGTGAAAAAATCTGCAGTCTTCTCTGCTTGATACTTGGGGGGGAGTGTCGCCTGAAGGAGCTGAAGCTCCGCCCCCTCGAATTTATTGAATTTAGCAACAGCAGCAACAACTGGCTAAATCAATTACAGATATCAGAACAGACCGCTTAATTACTTTGTCTTGCATCGTACCACGGTGAGTCACGGAATGCAGGTTATATAAACCGTCTCTGATCTGGTGGCTGTGACGTAGATAGGTTGGGTTTTGCCCCGCCTATACAAAACCTGAGCTGAAAACGGGTGAGAAACTGTTCAACGGTCTAACTCCACATTTCAGTGCCAACGTTTTCGCGCTTTGCACATGCTTTCAGCAACTCATTTCACACTTATATAATGTACTGAGAAGCAAATCATGGAATTTGCTTTACAGCATCTTTAAGATTTAAATTTCCATGTTGGCACGTATGTTGGTGGGATTGTAGAGGGTTTTAAAATTTGACAAACCAAAAATATTCCCCTAGGTTTAAAGAGGGGTAAACTGAATAGTGTATTAAATATTGTGCACATATGATGGAATTGCAGTTGTGACTGGGTTAAATCAGAGCAAGAATGGTCAAAGTAAATTAAAATTTAATAACATTGCAGGATGTTGCAAGGAATTGAATCAATTCCAAATTAAACATGTTACAAAGTGAAGGCTTTAAATCGTACCCCATGACACCCAGCCTTACAGGATCCTGCATGTACAATGTCTGCACAATGCGGTTTGAGCCAAGAACTGACAACACATGACCCTAACTAAAATAACTAAAGAGGAAATCAATGAATATATCGAAAGAACTACAAAAACTGTAGGAAACTTTCTTAACAACAGATTCGCTAACGACTTCTGGCGGAAGGCAGACTCAAAGAACTAATAGTTTTTGAAGGGAGGATTCAGTTCATTTCGTTCAAATATTCGTTGAAAAAGAACGAATCGTTCGCAAACCACCCATCAGCATCAGGTCATGTCCTCCACCTGCTTCTTCAGTTTTAGGATTTCTTCCTCAATTTCACCCCGCGTACTCAAAGACGAGTCATCTGCAGCAGTCTTAGGGACTTTACAGTAGTCGTGGTCAGAGAGCACTTCCATTCCACCCTCGTCCTGCACCTCCTTGTCCATCTGATTTGTGCAGTTCTGGAGCACTGGTCTTTCTTTTCTTTCCGAAACACCCGCACGTTGACGGACTTGATAGCCATTCCACTCGAACAACACAGGCAAGGCTCCCTTTCTAAGACGACGACGAAGTCCCTTCGGAGATTCGGACTTGTCTTCCGGTAGAAAATGCTTGCTACACACCCTGGACCGATTGGTGACGGTGAAGTTATCTCTTCGAATGTTTACTTCCCACTGTGCCCTAAGCTCAACATCAGCTGGAAAGCAGTGAAAGCTCACGGTGAAGTACTTAGCCGATGTAGAGCAAAAAGGAACAGCGCAAATCTCCGCAGATCTGACCGCCCTCTTCAATAATTTAAAGGTGCCTTTTTTCATTATAAACTTTTAGCCAGTTAGGCTAGCTCTCTACAGTAGCTGGCTGGCTAACCTCGCTTAAAGACACCGAGGTGGTAATCAAAAACACTATATACAAAAACGAACGTTAAATAATATTACTACATGTACTAGTTGTGAAAATCAATTCAGCTATTTTAAGGATCAGAGCACTGTACGGTGTGCACCAAGGCAAGACAACTTTAGAGCAATTGTAGCGCTGCATGTGCCTGGAAGTAAACAGACGGGCGTTTCATAAAACGGATATACGTCACACTACATTGCGGAAGTATAGATTTATTTTTTACTTTTAAATTTTTTATTCAATAGAAGAAAAAGTACAGAACATTGTCAGGGTGCAAAATAAGTAGTACATAAAATATACGTATTTAAAAAAAGCAAAGTAGCAGCAAATAACTTATATTGACTCTTTGGTAGCAGTAGCAAGTAAAGAAGTTGTGGCGGAGACGTGACGTCAAACATGGATGTCTGTTCCGAGTGCAGACTAGACAACAAGTTTGGACCAACCAGCATGACTGAAGAGTCAGAAAGAAATGACTCCAAGGTTCGAGTAATAATAATTATAACGATCATATCAATGTCGCTTGCGTAGGGATAAGGGCAACATGTAGGGAGGAATTAAATCAATGCTGCTAAATCTATGCTGCTATTTCTTATGTTCTATGTCTCTGTTGAATAAAAAGACAATCAATCCTTCAGATATACCAAAATGTGGAATGACAATGCTGAACATATATTCCAGATATAATCAATGCTTCAGATAAAATAAGTAATGATAATGTTGAACATATATTACAAATGTATGATTATGCACCAATATGTGACTGTGTGAAAGTGAGGAAAAGGGCCATGCTCAGGAGAATGTGTCGTTGTAGGGAGAAGAAGAATGCAATGAGTCAGGATACTGACAAGGGGGATGCACAGGGTGATGTGATTTGCTGCAGAGAATGTGGAGGTCCGGGCCGGTGAGAGCTACTGGACAGGGGGGGGGGGGGGGGGGGGGGGGCGGGGGGGGTGCAGAGCGAGATGACCGCACCAGGGGTTTTGGGCCTCACAACTCTTGAGAATCAACACCAGGTGATAAGGAGATACATTTGGCCACATAACTCTGTGGGTCTAGAGAAATTACTAAATGTAATGTAGAGGAGGAGACAGAACCGGTTTCAGGCAGTGGAGGATGTATCCTTTTGCCCCTGGGACATCACCTGACCTCTGGGTCTGCCCCCTGGGACATCACCTGACCTCTGGGTCTGCTCCCTGAGACATCACCTGACCTCTGGGTCTGCCCCCTGAGACATCACCTGACCTCTGGGTCTGCCCCCTGAGACATCACCTGACCTCTGGGTCTGCCCCCTGAGACATCACCAGACCCTTGGACTACCCACCTTAACTGCCCAAACACTCCTTCAAAATCTAATAGGATGAGGACATCCTTGCCCCATCATCTGGTGGCCAATCACCTGACAAACACCTCCCTTCCAGGAGGGGTACAAGGCCTGTGAGCCCTGCACAGCTCAGGCAGAATTGGACTGGGCAGAACTCTCCCTAAATACTTCTATCAAGACTGTTCTCACCCAGGCCTTTGTCTTCTCTGCTGTACTAGGCGAGACTGGTAACATTGACTGGTATCACCGAATCTAGATTGAGACACCATGGTGTATTGTATTCATTGTTTGATTTGCATCATTTCTTATTAAACTATAAAGAACTTGGTCTGGCAAGCTCTTCTTTTCAGTTCAGGTTTCTACAAGCTCTTCTCCTGTCTGGCCCCCCAGTGGTGGAACCAACTCCCCACCTCCATCATCAAAGACACTGACTGTCTCCCCACCTTCAAGAAAAGGCTCAAGACGCACTTGTTCTGGGCGTAAAACGGTACTTAGAAATGGTTTGCTGGACCCAATGTTAGTTTCCTCAAGGATCACAATGACTCAAGCTTAGAATATTGTTAGTTAGTGGTAACTGATTTAAATTGTTGTACTCGCTGTGAAATATTTTTTACTGTTGCTTGCTTTTCTACAGGTACACTTGCACTTATAGCGATTCATGTTGTTTAATTGTAACTTGTTTAACTACATGCTCTTATGGTTCTTCCCTTTGGCACTTATTTTGGTTGTTCACAATATGTGCTTCATGTTTTGGCTACCCGCAATGTTTTTGGGGCTATCTTGATGTTATTATCAGTGACCTATGCACTTTGTAAAGCTCTCTCTTGGAAGTCGCTTTGGATAAAAGCGTCTGCTAAATGAATAAATGTAAATGAGGAGAAGCCCTCAGAAGATCAAGCATCTTGACAACAGTGCTTCACAATTCCTTATATACACACAACTGTAGAACAACCCATCCGATCATCTTGACCTTTATCAACATATGACCAATGCAACAGTTAGTTACACAATGAGGAGTGAGGCCCGTGAAGTAGAGACTTGACTCCAGAAACTCCAGATTTTTGCATATGAGAGGTGGGGGGCAGGGTGACACCCAGCCTGACAGGATCATGCAGGTACAATGTGCACACTACGGTTTGAGGATTGATCAGTTCTAATTTCGTTCACTTTAAAGATTCATTCAAAAAATAACATATTTTACCCATCCAAATTCAAAAAAAAAAAAAACACTGACAAGTATGTTAATTTAGGCTTTGAAATCGGGAGAAAATCAGCAGTCTTCTCTGCTTCATGCTGGGGGGGGCGTGTCACCTGAAGGAGCTCCGCCCTGACTGAACAGCTCCGCCCTCTCAAATTAATTGAATTTAGCAACAACAGCAACAACTAGCTAAATCAATTGCAGATATCAGAACAGACATACCTGCAGTCTCTGAGTTATTATGTATTCATTATATGTTAATTTATGTGTTAATTACTTTTTCTTTGCATCGTATCAGCTGAGTAACAGAATGCAGGATATATAAACCGTCTGTGATCTGACGTAGATAGGTGGCTGTGACGTAGATAGGTTGGGTTTTGCCCCGCCTATACAAAACCTGAGCTGAAAACAGGTGAGAAACTGTTCAACGGTCTAACTCCACATTTCCGTGCCAAAGTTTTCGCGCTTTGCACATGCTTTCAGCAACTAATTTCACACGTATATAATGTACTGAGAAACAAATCATGGAATTTGCTTTACATAATCTTTAAGATTTAAATGTCCATGTTGGCACGTTGGTGGGATTGTAGAGGGTTTTAACATTTGACAAACCAAAACTATTCCCCTAGGTTTAAAGAGTGGTAAACTGAACAGTGTATTAAATATTAAGCAAATATGCTGGAATTGCAGTTTTGTGACTATGGGTTAAATCAGAGCAAGAATGGTCAAAGTAAAGTAAAGTAAATTGATATTTAATAACATTGCAAAGGAATTGAATCAATTCCAAATTAAACATGTTACAAAGGCTTTAAATCGCAACCCATCCTTCCAGGATCCTGCATGTACAATATCTGCACAATACGGTTTGAACCAAGAACTGACTGATGAACTGATGAACACATGATCCTGACTAAATTATATAAAGAGGAAATCAATTAATATATCGAAGGAACTAAAATAACTACAAAAACTGTAGGAAACTTTCTTAACAACAGATTCGCTAACGACTTCTGGCGGAAGGCAGACTCAAAGAACTAATCGTTTTTGGAGGGAGGATTCAGTTAATTTCGTTCACTTCGTTGACAAAGAACGAATCGTTCGCAAACCACCCATCAGCATTAGGTCATGTCCTCCACCTGCTTCTTCAGTTTTAGGATTTCTTCCTCAATTTCACCCCGCGTATTCAAAGACGAGTCATCTGCAGCAGTCTTAGGGACTTTACAGTAATCGTGGTCACAGAGCACGTCCATTCCACCCTCGTCCTACACCTCCTTGTCCATCTGATTTGTGCAGTTCTGTAACACTGGTATTTCTCTACTCTCCGAAACACCCACACGTTGACGGACTTGATAGCCATTCCACTCGAACAACACAGGCAAGGCCCCCTTTCTAAGACGACGAAATCCCTTCAGAGTTTCTAACCGATCTTCCGGTAGAAAATGCTTGCTACACACCCTGGACCGATTTCTGACGGTAAAGTTATCTATTCGAATGTTTACTTCCCTCTGTGCCCTAAGCTCAGCATCAGCTGGAAAGCAGTGAAAGCTCAAGGTGAAGTACTTAGCCGATGTTGAGCAAAAAGGAACACTCCGCCGAACTGACCGCCCTCCTCAATAACCTAACGGTGCCTTTTTTCATTTGTGACTTGTAGCCAGCTAGCCTAGCTCTCTAGACACCGCTAAAATACACCAAGGTGATTATCAAAATGATCAAATGCACTACATACAAAAACGAACCGTAAATACTATTAACTATATGTACAAAGCTAGCTGTGAAAAGCTAATGAGCTATTTTAAGGATAAAAAGCACTGTACGGTAGGTACCAAGGCGAAGACAACTGTTGAGTAGAGTACAGTAACCGCAGCGCTGCCTGGAAGTAAACAGACCGGCTGATGATAAAAGGATGTACGTCGCACCACTACATTGAGTGAGTACAGAAATTATTTGATTTTTTATTCAACAGAAGAAATATTACAGAACATTGTCAGAGTGCAAAATAAGTAAGACAAAAAAACAAAACAAACAAACAAAAAAAAGCAAAGTAGCAGTAGCAACTAGCAAGTAAAGAAGTTGTAGCGGAGACGTGACGTCAAACCTAGCTCGTGTGTTGACCTCCAAGCGCATGCGCCCTACGGACTAGACAACACGTTTGGGATAACCAGCATGGCTGACGAGGCAGAAAGAGATACAGAGATAAATAGAGATGATGCACTCGAACCTTCGAGTAGTAATGATAATAACGATCATATTAATGTGGGCGAACATGATGTCCCAGTGAAGACCTTCAAGGATTTAGTAAGTTGTCCGATTCAGAAGTCACACACTAGAAAGAAGGAAAAACACTACCTGCCAAAAAGTGTTGCTAGCTAGCTACTGTAGTTCTTTAAACCTAGCTACCGTATGTATCTTGGGTATGGTTTGGAAACAGGAATTTGGTTTTAATTGTGGATTTGGAGAAACCACCGTCCGTTTGTCATTAAATACTATTTACATTTTAACTAGCAAACGTCTTCCCCGATCTAAGGAACTACAATGTTTACATGCATGGCTACAGAGGCATCGCAGTACAACATCTGCATAGACTGTTTCTTGGGCTCAGTACCATGCGTGTCCTAGCCTGCATTTGGGTACAACTTGTTATATTCACAGGGTGTGACGGAGGTGCTGTGTGAAGCGTGTGACCAGCTGGGATGGAAGATTCCTACGAAGATCCAGGTGGAGGCCATTCCGGTAGCACTGCAGGGTGAGAACGATAGCTAGAGAAGTAGGCTATAACTGCCATTTAAAGGCGGGTCTGTGGAGTATCGTTGACGATAAAGTTCTACCTCAGGGCTTTTAAAATGTATTTATTTGTCAACATTCAGGATTCTCTCACCATCCTCTCTTTTCCATACATCTCAAATTCATACTTTGGTTTGTTCGCCCCTCGCCACAGGGCGCGATGTGATAGGTCTGGCAGAGACGGGTTCAGGGAAGACGGGAGCTTTCGCTCTGCCCATCCTGCAGTCCCTCCTGTCGTCCGCCCAGCGGCTGCACACACTGGTCCTCACCCCCACCAGAGAGCTGGCTTTCCAGATTGCAGAGCAGTTTGAAGCCCTGGGCTCCAGCATTGGGGTCAAGTGTGGTATGTCAAATAGACACACACACACATCACTGTGGACCTGGATAAGACCCCCCAACATACACACACACATTCATGATTGAGGTCCAGGACCACTGCATCAATGTAACATACATGGATCACATTTGTAGAACAGTTAAATACCTTAACCTGCGACCAATAATGGCTTGTACATATAAATGTGCCCTTTATTGTGAATGTGGATTTAAGGAAATGCTGTTGACCCTCTGTCATTCTTCTTTTACAGCTGTCATCGTAGGAGGAATCGACATGATGTCTCAGTCCCTGGTATTGGCCAAGAAACCGCACATCGTCATTGGTGAGTAACAGCACCCAATCCCAATTGACTTTACAACTCAGTGATTGACGGCATCACCGTGAAATCCAAAACATGCATTTGCGAGCTGTTGAGCTTGTAGGAAGTAATGAATGTCAAGGGTACACACTCACCGTTTGCATTGTCCGTGACTCATGTAGCTTTCTGGTGCTAAGTAGCGTTCATTTTGCATTTGCAGCCACACCTGGAAGACTGATTGACCACATGGAGAACACCAAGGGCTTCTCCCTCCGAGCACTCAAGTTTCTGGTCATGGACGAAGCCGACCGCATCCTCAACATGGACTTTGAGACTGAGGTAAGGGTTCGGGGGTCAAAAACCAGCATAACTCCATTAAACAACGCCACATTTTGACTTTGGGTCTGTAAATACCGGCTTTGAGTTGGCCGTAGCTGTGGAGAAACGGCGGTGTTAGCTGAACGGTCTCTTTCTCTCCCACTCCCAGGTTGATAAGATCCTGAAGGTTATTCCCAGAGACAGACGCACGTACCTTTTCTCCGCTACCATGACCAAAAAGGTATCGCGATCGGAATCAGACATGTCACAAACGCAATAAATCGCTTTCTGACAAATACGACAACACATAGAAATAGTTTTTGTGAGAGCTACACCATTTAACCTGACTCCTTCCCAGTGTGGTCTAATCTGATGGTCTGGCAGAATATAACAAGTTAAGTATTCTGGGATCTGACCGGTACCCGCTCGGTGTTCTCAGGTACAGAAGCTGGAGCGCGCCGCTCTGAAGGATCCAGTGAAGTGTGCCGTGTCCACCAAGTATTCCACCGTGGAGAAGCTGCAGCAGTATTACGTCTTCATCCCCTCCAAGTACAAGGTAACCATAGCGATGCGGTGGTTTACTGTGTATATTCAGCGAGTGAGTATTCAGCACACATTTAAATGCCTTTTAATAATGTGAGCGGTCTAATGTGTACAAAAGTGTTATATAAAGTACCAACAACAAAAAAGAAAGAAAAGGGTTACGAGGCTCCACAAGTCAGTTGAGTTGACCTGTCTGATGACCTTCACTTCTCCAAGTCAGTTCTGTTCTGAAAAGGTTTAGTGAATATGAGTTTATCTCTGGACAGAGATGAGGTTCCACTCTGTGTACATCAGTTTGAGATCCTGTTCGTTGAACCCTCTGTTCTCCGGCAGGACTGCTATCTGGTGTCCATCCTGAACGAGCTGGCTGGCAACTCCTTCATGATCTTCTGCAGCACGTGCAACAACGCCCAGAGGGTGGCGCTGTTGCTCAGGAACCTGGGGATCACCGCCATCCCTCTGCACGGGCAGATGAGCCAGGTGGGGTTGCCCCCGCATCCCGAATGAAACGCGCCTCACACAGGATAAACCTCCAGCGGGGCCGTGCCGATGCGCACCTAAAGGCTGGGGTCAGTTTGGTTCCCATACATTTGGATTAACTGTTTACTTGCGTCCCTCGCCAATCAGAATAAACGCCTCGGAGCGCTGAACAAGTTCAAGTCCAAGTCGCGCTCGGTGCTGCTGGCGACCGACGTGGCGTCCAGAGGACTGGACATCCCACACGTGGACTGTGTCATCAACTATGACATCCCTACTCATTCCAAGGTAAACCCCTTACCACTAATAATAATAATGATAGTAGCAGTAGTAGTAATAGTAAATTTTATTTGTAATGTGCCTCTATTGCACTCAAAGAGCTACAGTACAATTTGACTTACAGTTATAAAACATAATAAAATATACAATAACAAGATGGTCTTTCCAGCCCCACTCACTGTTTCCATGTTGACTGTTGCCATGTTAAATGTTGACTGTTGTCATGTTGACTGTTTGGGTTTCAGGACTACATCCACAGAGTGGGCAGGACAGCCAGAGCTGGACGGTCTGGAAAATCCATCACGTTTGTCACACAGTAAGAGACCGGAACAATCCCTCAAACCTGCTTTCATTCTTCAGCTCCTATTCACTTCACTTTTTCAAGTATTATTCTTGTTTCCAAAAAAACAAAATAAAAGGTATTGCGACTATTTTTGGTAGACTGACACGTCATTGGCTTCTTCCAGGTACGACGTGGAGTTGTACCAGCGAATCGAGACGCTGATCGGGAAGAAGCTGCCCGCCTTCCCCACACAGGAAGAGGAAGTGATGATGCTGGTGGAGAGAGTCAGCGAGGCCCAGCGATACGCCAGAATAGTGAGTAGACAAACGTTGTCGTCCTGGTTCAGGAGATGCCCACCTGCTTCAGGCCTCTTCCAAATGAAGCCCCGTCCTCCTTGAATGTGCTTGGAGTGAGCTGTAAGCAGCCCTAGCTTGAATCTGACTCCAAATCATGCTTAGAATTGATGTCATTTTGCCCTCATCTGTCCGTTAAATATAATATGAATACATGTGCATCACTCTTAAGAAAATGTGTTAACATGTCTTACAATAATATTTTACATGCGCAGTTGTTACGGATAAACCTTGTAACTTCTCGTTCCGATTAGGATTCAGTAATACCCTATTTTGTAACATTCGTGCTGACAGACCTTAAACGGAGTCTTACTTGTTTGACCTGTGAGTGACCTCACACACTCACCTTTCCTGTCACCTCCCAGGAAATGAAAGAACAGGGCGAGAAGAGGAAAAGACCCCGAGGAGACGGAGAGGGGGACGACACCGAGCAGTCCAGCGGTGTGAGGAAGAAAGTGAGAGGAGGAGCTGGAGGAGGAGGAGGAGGCGGCGGCGGAGGAGGAAGAGGAGGCGGAGGAAGAGGAGGAGGCAGAGGAAGAGGAGGAGGAGGAGGAAAAAGTCAGGGGGGAGGAGCATGGAGGGGCGGTCATTGATTGGAGGATTGATCTCGACTGTACATAATCCCATGATGTAATGCTTTCCATGACGCACCTAATAGACAAGCTATTTAATTCCTAAATACCTTCTGTTACCTTAATGTCTGATTCTCATTTGTAATAAAATGTTAGTGTTGTCTCAAGATCGTGTTGTGTATAGTGTTATTATAGGTGGTTATGTAATACTGGGGGGAAAGGCATGGAGGGGGGGGGGCTCAACAGTGGAATTCGAGGGGCAACATTAAAATTGGGAAACATAGGCAGCACCAGTAAAAGATGAGCGAGAACTCTTGAATTCCATTCTTACAACAGTTTAAAGATTGAAATGAGTACTACAAGTACCTTGAACTACCACGTTATGAACACTGCTTATGAGAGAAATCAAGAAATCTTGGTTGTCAGTTGTCAAAGGAAAATCCTTTAGATTCAGCATGTCCTAGTTGGTTGCATTAACATTGCCACAAATGGTACTGGGGCTGAAAGAGGTCTGTCCTTAAACCATTGATCAGTTAACAATTAAAGATAGTGATTACTTTATTTCTATACTGTTTGAAATGTTGTGCATATAATAAAACTGATCTATACCTTGCATTAAGCTCATGAGCACATAACCCTTGGTTATGTCCAGGAGAGAAATATGCCTATTAATTGTTTCTTGCATCATTGATAAACTGTCATTATACTGTTTTAATATGCCTGCATACCCATAAGTTGGGTCTTTGTGAGGTATGACTAGGAAAGGCCTGTGTCGCTGATGTAAGTCAGAGGTCACAATTTTGCCAGTGTATAATGCCATGCAACTTTGAATGAGGAAAATAGGAGTGACAAGGCCATTTCTAGGAGCCCTATCTAAAGACCTAAGCTATCTAGCAGTGTGCTTTTTCAGTGCCGGCAAAAGGCTGTTAATCGTTTTGTCCTCCCATATACTCTTGATTTCCTGTATTCATTGTCCAGTCTGATACTCAACTTGAGTACAACAGACACCTGCACCTCACAATGTGTAATAAATACATTGATTAGTCTTGAACTCAACTATTCCCTTCATTGACTTGGCACCTTCAGAGTAATTGGGTACTAATGCGTCTTCAGGGCAGTACCAGATTTGAAGCTCAGAGCTCTTGTGGGCTCTTAGTTTTAGAACGGAACCCCCAAATACATTCCGGCTAGGCTACCGTTTGGCTGCTGGGTAGAATGTCAAGGCCGTTGATGCCTTGTATATGTCACTAAATGTTTGCTTACATTCTAACCCCAATGCACGCAAGTGTTTAATTTCTGTGTCAGTGAAACTGCTCACCTAGGACCCATCTTGTAGATGGTATTGTCAGTCATGTACAATTACAACAAGCATTCCCATTCAAACAGCAACACTCAAGCTGAAAGACGTCACTCATTTCCAAAAATATTACTTTATTAGTTTCACTTTTAAACATGACACGAGGGCATGAAAAGGGTAGCGTGACGCATTAAAACTCAAAGGTCTTCTGGACTTCTGGGGTGTGGAAGACAAAGCCAGACTCTGTGGCTTCAGTCTTCAGACAATCCTTCTCATCCTGGAGAGGGGGATTAAACCAAGAGGGGTCCATTCACATACATGAGAAATCAGTGATCTGCAATAACCTTGAGCCTAAAGTTGAGTCGGCATAGTACGACACTCACATTGAAGTACTTTTCAATGAGGCTCTGGGCGGCTCGGTACACAGTGTCATTCTCGTGGTTCTGCAACATCTCAATGCGGTCCAGCCCTCCAAGTTCCTCCACCAAGAGACACAGCTTCTCAACCTCCCCAAGCTTTTCAGCTGCCTAGTAACATGAAACCAAGGACACCCATCTTAAAATATTTGGATTTTAGTCCATTTTCTGATGAGAACAAACCAATTGGTCACTGAAAACATTTGGCACCCAAGGTCACAACAGCCCAAGGTAGCAGGTCCTGGTTAGTTCCCTACACCTCACCATGAACATGTTGTTGATGGAGTCCAGGATGACCAGGATGGTCTTGGCATCTTTGACCTGCAGCATAGTGAGAACACCTTCCAGTGCACCACTCTGCACCAGATGAACCACCTGCTCCACAGTGCCTCCGCTGGTGAAGTTAGTGACGGCCCACACCACCTCCCTCTGGGTCTTAAAGTCCCCCTTAAAAAACAAACACAAAACATGACTGAACGTTGAACCGATGAGGTGAAGCAGTCCCCGACATCCTCCCGGTGCACGTTTACGTTTCGAAGCAGGTCTACGAGCGGCGGTATCAGGCCGCAGGTGATCAGCTGCTGGATCTGCTGACAGGGACCCGCCGCAATGTTGGACACGGCCCAGGCAGCCTCCTTCTGGACGCTGGCCTTGGGGTGCTTCATCAGCAGGGGCAGTGCCGCCAGCACGCCGGCGTCGATGGCCGCCTGGGTCTGCACGTCTGAGCCGCTTACGATGTTTCCTATGGACCGCAGGGCTGGTGTCTGAGGGGGGGGAAGCACACATCCAACCTATAAAACTTGACCCTTTAAGCTCGTTTCAGAGCAAAAAACGGGCTGACGAGTTTCCGGGCCGCGTCCCTACCACCACGGTCAGCTCCTCGAAGCCCATGAGCGCCACCAGGCGGGGCACGATGCCCGTCGTCACCACGACGTCGATGCGGTCGTTCGAGCCGTCCGTTAGGTAGGAGACGGCCCAGCACGCGTCCGACAGGATGTCCTTATCGCTCAGGTGAAGCAGCTGGATCAGGGAGGGCAGCAACTGCCAACGACAAAAAGCGCCGGTTACAACCGTGGCGCCAGCTGTCGGGAGTAGCAGGAACTCATGACATTTTAAGACTCTTCACAATGGATACACACACACGGGTGATGTGAATCAAGCGCACTGGCGAAACAGAGCATTCTGGGTACCTGCTTCACAGCCGACATGGGTGGGAAGGGGTTCTTGTTGCGGCAGAGGTTGGACAGGGTCCACGTCAGGTTCCGCAGGTAGCCCACCTGGATAGGGACCAACGAGATGGCAGCGACGGTTTTAAAGGTACATTCCCCCTTCCATCAGTATTACAAAGCCCAACCCCAACCCTTTTTTGACCTCGTCTTAGCCTAGATGAGGAAACATGAGGTTTGCATGTTGGCCTACAGGAGTGTAGTAGTAAAGTATGAGTACATCTGGAGTGAGGACACACGCAGGTTTTAGGGATCGTGCCAAGGACTAGGAAGACTCACAGGAGTGTCGGGGGTGATACGACTCAGCAGCGCAGGAATGACGTTGCATTCGATCAGAGCATCTCGATAAGCCGCCCCGTCGCCTGAGAAGACACGACAAACTGGTACCCATCTCAAAAAACGCATCTGAACGTGAGCGCAAGGTCTGGTTGAGTGCATACCTGCGATATTACCCAGAGCCCAGACAGCCTGCTCACTGATGTGCAGCATGGGAGATGCCAGCAGTGATATGAAGGCCGGTATTGCACCATGTTCAACCACCTGGAATACAGAAAGTAGTTCCCTTCAAGATTGGAACAGCACTTGAAATGGCGGTAAGCGTTAGATTGATCTCCATCTTAAGAGCAATAGGAACAGTCCCAACTCTGGCAAAACTTGGAAGTTTAGTCAACAGTTGCCATGGGAACATATTTGATCAGGGTGCTGCGGCAGTGCTGCGGCGGTGGACTTTCAAGTCATATAAGTTTAAATGCTCATGTCGTCAGCAGGGGGTGCAGCACCCTCAGCACCCCTAGTTCCTGCGGCCATGGTTACACACCTGCTGTGTGTGCCACGAGGTGCCAGACGCGATGTTGGTGAGCGCCCACGCCGCTTCAAACTGCAGAGTCTGATCGTCATCTCTGCCGAGGAACTCCACAAAGCGGGACAGCAGCCCCGCATCCACGATCTCCTTCAGCGGAGGGTTTCGCTCCCGAGACAGCAGCTTTCTGAACACAGGGAATTGTCCTCTTGAACACACTTCCTGCTTGATTCAACATGGATAACTAACACTTGGAAGAGCACTTCCCAAGCCTATTACAGGCCATTACAGGCCGCTTCCCAAGATGTCAAATGGAAAAAATGACAGGGTGTGAAATTTGGTGACCTTTGTAAATACATTTCTCGCTGGTTTGACTACGTCAAGAAGTGTGTAATCAGGCCTGATTTCCGATTTGTGTAGTTGACTCACCGGGCAGCTTGGCAACCTCGAGCCTGCCTGTCCTTGCAGTCACTGTTCACGTGGCCAATGATGTCCTCGATTGCTGTACTAATGGCCTAAAACAAATATATATTTGATTACTTTAAGCAGGCTAGACAAAACGAACAGTACTTCAGTCCATCTACCTCGTGATTATCGGTGATGTACTCCGGTGACAAAGCCTTGTCGTCCGGTAGAGTAGAAATGTTTCTCCTTTTCAAGAAGTTCTCATTCTTATGCGCTTTCCGTAACTCAACGCACTCAGCGATTCGACGCTCACGAAGTTTCTACAAGTGAAAATTACTTTAGAAAGACTACAATTATGTGCATCCCACAAATCGTGTCATGAATAAATTACATGTTGGCTCACCGCAGGTTCTTTCCCCTTGTTTTTGAACTTGGTCATACGTTCATCCACAACATTTTTCGTCGGCATGGTGAACTTTAAAGCACAAGTATATGGATGGATCTTCTAGTCGGGAAACAAAGCTGAAGTGTGAACGATCGTATTGACAAGCAGTTAAGTATGAAAACCGTGTGCTACAACAGGTGCAGCTTGTTGTCAATGATTTGTTAGTTATGCCATTTTCGGCAGGCTATAATATAGGCTATACTCATATTTATATCTAATTACATGAATGCTATGTATTCTTTCTAGTATTTTTGGGAAAGAAATAAAGAAACAAAAAAACATTTCTCTTGTGACTTTATTTGGAAAATAAGACATCAACCGGAAAATTAGATTCCAGACCCAGACGACAAAAAGGATTCATCATTGTAGCCTATTAACAAAGAGTGCTTCGATACTCATTGTTATTAATCCTCAATAGCAATTCGGCTTTTAAGTTAAAGATATAAGTTATGATACTTATTAAAAATATATACAAATATTTGTACTAAACTTTCCAATCAGTAACCTAATGTCCATAAGCATGTGCATAAAATTTAAAACCCCAAATGTATTAAAAAAAACAAAAAAAAAACGTTATTTGTTCAAATTATTAATACCTTTGTATCAAACTGATTCTAATACTCGTGCATGCATCTGGATGTCAACGATTTAGCATTAGGTGTGTTCGACTTCATGCTGCACCGGCGGCGCCGACAGCCGGCTGCATTGAAGCTGAGAATGCCATTGGCTGCTTCAAGTCAGCCGGGCTGCAGGCGGCTGCAGGCGACGCCGGCGCTGCATGAAGTCGAACGCACCTTTTGACTACTTGAATCTGACAGCCGCGGTCAAAATGCTTTCTACGCGATACTTCGATCTGAGCAACCATTGGTCGGCTGAAATGCACGCAAGAGCGTCTTGATACTTCAGCCAATAGACGACACAAGTAACTTTTTTTTTTTTTTGAAAGATTCCTGTATAATCAGTAAACAAGTCATAGACTTTGTCCAGTAATTTTTACGTTCTTGGAGATGGACAATGCACAGAAAACGGACTGCAGAGACATGGTCCGGAAACAACGGAGAAAAAGAGAAGATGATTCTAGCGCGGCCAAGGGGGCCAAAACTGACACAAGCGGCGGGTAACACAATAGCAACATTTTGTTTACAGCGAGATCTGTTTTAAGTTGGATTTGGGTGTATTTCTAGACATAATGTCTATTGCTTTAATCTACTGCATCTATGATTATGTTGTAAAATTGTTGTAGCTACATTATACCGTCAATGCAAGCCAAGTTTCTAGCCTAGCCCTTTTTCCGGTATTTCTAAGACACAAGTCATTCATATTTCTCTGAATAAATCGTTTTTGAAATAATGTTTGAAATCAGGTCTATGTATTGTGTTACAAGACAATCCGTAGTGTGTTCCGTGTTCTGCAAAATCCATGACATCCGTTTGACATCTTCCACCAGGTTGAAATCTTGTTATGATAAAGCAATGGAATCTGTAACTGTCCATGAAGTCATCAAGTATGGCGCCTCATCACTGCCAGGTGAGCTGTCTGTTTATTAAACACTGCATGACACCTAACTACACTTGTACGCTACCTAAAGGTTGCTACGTTTATCATGACAAACGGGAGGGAGAAACATTGTCTTTCTGATGTATTATTCTCAAGGAGGACATTTATTTACAAAAAGTACACAGAAATATCTACAGACACAGTCGTTAACAACATTAAACCCACCCTAATACCACATGGCAACGTTTTACACAACTAAACTGAGTGATCTAGTGCATGATGTTGTTAAATGAGATGCAGAGTAAGGAAGTCCAAACAGAGGGCATGAACCAATCATTGTCTGTTTGGTACAGCTCAACACTATGACCCTGACACTACTGAGCCAATCAGCTCCGGTCTTCAGACCCTGGATCAGCTGTTGTCGTGGAGACTGAGCGAGGCCAACCCTTTTAACGTGGCAACAGTCCCCCTGGCCAAACGGGAGCCACCTCTGGCGAGCTGTCCACGCAGGACGCTGGTGTCACATGATATGATGGGCGGTTACCTTGACGACAGGTATGTTGTCACATGTGGGTTCCAACATAGGTGTGCCTTTATGAGTGCATGCTGGGTATTATTTAGATACGTTTGTCGGCTTGTTGCAGTTTTCCTGTGTGAGAGTGTGTTTCTCAAATGGGGGTACGAGAGAGAAAGTGGAAACATACGAAAGTAAATCATGAAAAAAAACGTATAAATACATATTTATCCAACATAAATATAGGTATGGGGGTACTTGGATTCAGAAATCAGGAGAAGGGGGTACTGTCTTAGACAGTTCTAGTTTCCCTGTGTGTCTGAGACCCCAGGCCGATCACCTCCATCATGTTTACCCTCTCTCCTTCCTGTCTGAGGTTCGTTCAGGGGGCCTCGTCGGACGCTCCCTACGTCTTCTACCACTGGCAGTACATCGACATCTTCAACTACTTCAGCCACAACATGGTCACCATCCCCCCTGCCGTGTGGACCAACGCAGCCCACAGACACGGAGTGCTGGTGCTGGGTGAGACTCTGAAACAGACCCTGTTCACTGACGATGCGCCGAGTGTACGTCAGTTGAGACGTGTTGATGTCACACAGTTACGAGCCTCGAGCACGAGACCCATGTCTAGCTAGCTCCTGATTCTGGCAACAGTCTCTCTGAACGTCTGCTGGGCCTTTTTTCGGAGTCACCGAGCAGCTAATCGTAGAATCTGATTGGCTGGCTTTCCAGGCACCTTCATCACCGAGTGGACGGATGGGAAAAAGACCTGCGAGGACTTCCTGAAAGACGAGGAGTCTTACCGCGCTGTAGCTGATAGGCTGGTCCAGATCACACATTACTACGGCTTCGATGGTTGGCTCATAAACATCGAAAACACTCTTAATGTGAGCACTGGGATATCTTTTTTTTGCATCATAATGTAAAACATTATATGGTGGAGATTAACTATCTGAAAGATGCAAAAAGAAATTGTTCGTTCTGGCATTGATCTAAAAGGCTGCATATTCGGACATTATATTGTTCACATTTTCTTCAGTTGAGGGTCACACTACCAAGCACACAAAGTCGTCCTAGCAAGCTAAGCGTCCGTTGATTTCTATCTCTCTGTCGCCCCCCTGGTGGTAGGAGGTGGCAGTGAAGAACACCCCTCTGTTCCTGCGCTACCTGACGGACCAGGTCCACGAGCGGGTCACTGGCAGCCTGGTGCTGTGGTACGACAGCGTGCTGGTGGACGGCCAGCTCAAGTGGCAGAACGAACTCAACCAGTCCAACCGGTAGGTCGAAGGAACAAAGTCCTGATAAGTCAGTCATATAGGCTCTTGACACTTTCCTGTCTCTCACTCCCTGTTTTTCTCTCTCTCTCTCTCTCTCTCTCTCTCTCTCTCTCTCTCTCTCTCTCTCTCTCTCTATCTCTCTCTCTCTCTCTCTCTCTCTCTCCTCCCTCTCTCTCTCTCTCTCCCTCTGCTCAGAGTGTTTTTCGATGCGTGCGATGGCATCTTCACCAACTACAACTGGACCGAGCAGAGTCTGGTTGGGATGGAGGCCTACTCTGCGGCCCAAGGCAGGCTGGCGGACATCTACGTGGGCGTGGATGTGTTCGCCAGGGGGGAGGTGGTTGGGGGGAAGTTTGAGACCAACAAGGTAAGGGTCGGGTGACCCGATGTGCGCTTGAGTGTTCATAAGAAGTGATTTTGTGAGAGGGTGTGTGTGGGCGCTAAAACTCCAATGTTTCCAGAGCTCCGATCTCTCTTGTTCAGGCCCTGGAGTTGATTCGTAAACACAATCTTTCCACGGCCATCTTTGCTCCTGGATGGGTGTACGAGACCCTCTCCAACAAGACGGAGTTCCGCAATAACCAAGACAAGTGAGCTCACCATTGTTGTAGCATGCAGCTCACCAAATCAACTTTCATTGTTTCTAACCTACCACATAGGACTGCAACAGACTGTTCATTGAAATCAATTATTATTATTAATAAATGATTCCCTTTTTTTTTTTTTTTACTGGGCATTCGTGCCGTGGCATCACATCCTGTTTTCAGGTTCTGGGGTCTCCTGTCTGACTTCCTGTACATCCACCAACCGGCCTCTCCGCTTCCCTTCTTCTCGTCCTTCTGCCAGGGGTTTGGGATGAAACTTTACCGGAGGGGACAGGTACTGTGCATGAGGAAGGAAGGAGAAGCAACACACAAATACTGACGTCGCTTGAACGTGACAAAATGGCCGCCGATGTACACCAACAAGTTCCTGTTGTCCTGCTCTTCCCTGTGCAGCCAGAGGTGGATGAGAGCTGGTTCAATCTGAACGACCAGGAGCTGCAGCCCCTCTACTACAGGGAGGAGCTGGAGGGGGGGGGCTGGATGAGGACACGAGGCTGCCCCGAGGATGCCTGGAACGGGGGCTGCTCCCTGCTGGTGGAGGGCCTCCTCCCCTCCAGCCTCTCCAAAGTCTCTGCCAGGTAGGGAGGAGGCGATGTGTGTGTGTGTGTTTGAACAGTACAGGTACTTTATTGATGAATGAAAATTCTCTCCATTGTCTCCTTTATTCCCCATACTATTTTATCCCTTCTCTTTACTGTTGTTGTGTCAAATAGCGTTTTGCTGTGTGCCATTCAATACTTCCTGTGTGATGGACAGTGTGGGAGGCTTTGTGGACTCCAGTGTAACCAGCTGTCGTGTTGCCTTCCCTCTTCCCCCCCCCCCCCCCATCAGGATCTTCTCCCTCCACGTGCCGCTGGCCTCCACCACGTTTGTTTCCCTCATCTACAAACCGTCTGCAGGGGTCACCGTGTCACTGGAGCTCAAGACCAGCGACGCGCCGCTCTGCACACAGGAGGGGGCCCAGGACATACTGAGTGAGTCGCGCACTCGATCTCCCGCTGGCTGGAGAGCCTCTTAGTTCCAGCACGTACAAAACAGACAGCGTGTGTGTGTGTGTGTGTAGCCAGCAGCGTCCATCCAGAGGCTCTGCAGGAGGAGCACCAGTTGGTGAGGCAGTTCTCCCAGAGTTGTGGCCAGTGGAACCCAGAGGGCTGGACTGTGAGGTACTGTCCCTCCCTCACCTGCCAGCCTGCTAATCACGGCCTGCCTCATACGTCCACGAGAGACCCTCCTGTGGTCTGCAGCAACATCTCGTCTTGTCAGACTTGTACCTCAGTCCCCTATCCCCTTCTCACCTGTACACAGCCTAATGTCACACGCCCAAGTCTTCTCTTACGTGAATTATCTTGATTTATTGTACTTGATCCATTTAGATTTGATCTGAAGCTCATTGTATATTTCTGGTATACGCCTTACTCCTCCTGTCCCCTGGGGGGGCGCTGTCTGCAGGTGTTCCCAGCTGCAGCTGAAGGGCTGCGCTCTGAAGGACGTGTGTGTGAGCGTGCGCCGGGAAGGGGACGCTCAGGACACGCCTTTTTCCTGCAGGATTGGGGAGTTCATGGTGAGGCTCTCTCCACGTCCTCCGACACACACACACACACACACACACACACACACACACACACTTGTTCAAGTTTTTATCAAGGGGCTCAAGGGGAAGGTGGCTCACTAGGTAAGGGCCCTGGCCTAATGCAGGTGCCTGGGTTCGAATCCGGTTCAGGCCAGTTCCTGCATGTCTTCCCCTCTCTCTCTCATCTGTCCTATTAATAAGTTGTGCCAACAAAAGGCTCAAAAAAAGACAAGACAATGGAGTCAACAATTTTTTTGATCAAGATGACTCAACTGTGTCTCCTTGTCCTCCCTCCTCTTCCCAGGTCCTAGATGCCAACAGCTTCTCTGTTCCTCCCGACCCTGTCAAAGACCTGGGCCTGCACGACCTAGTCTGGCTGGCCAGCACCAACCCTGACGACTCCCCCCGCCTCGTCCTCAACGCCACCCTGCGCTGGTGCTACCCGGCCCAGCTGGTGCGCCACTTCCGGATCCACTGGCGCCGACTGAGGGGGCCTGACCCCCGGATCCCCGCCGGCCGGCTGGCTCTGGTGGGCCGGGCTCACGCGCCCCTGTTCCGCCTGTCGGAGCTGGAGGTCCCCAGGCCCCCGGGTCTGCTGGAGCTGGTGGTGGAGCCGGTGACCAGGGAGGGCTTCCTGGTTCCGGAGACCCAGTGGGGCAGAATCAGTCTTAGCTACACAGCAGAGCAGGAGGCCGCGTCTCAATAGTCCAGAGTCGCTTCCTGCCCTGGTCCGCTGCGTTTGTCGTCAGTTTAAAGTCCTGGTGTGTGCTTCAGTCAGGCAGATCGCTGTGTCTACCTGAGTGATCTGATTTGCAGCTCAGTGCAACAGGAAGGAGTTGGGGCTTTGGATAGGGAAATATAATTAATGGATTGATTGAATGAGAGACATTTCCACGTTCCTTGCCCTTATATATATATATAATCCAGATTTAGATATTATACTATTTAAATTCATATTTAGTGATTGTTCATTATAGTGATTGCATAATTGTATTCATAGTTCTCATTTCAGTTTAGAATATGTTTAGAAGGGAATTTAGCCATTACACAAGCCATGCAACACATCTTAAATATCGGTTTTAGTAATATGCATAAATGCACCAGAAATAGTGTGACAGTAAAGTGGAAAATTCCCAGTAAATTTAATCTGGTTATTTAATTAGGACATTTTCCATAGCAAAAGTGGTTTTAAATTTATTTCATGAACTGGAAAAGCAGGAACATAAACAAACATTAAACATGAATATAAAACATTTTTTACATACATTTTCATAATGGAAACTGCATGATAATGACTAGCCTTATCGCACAGCAGAGTTTATACCCTTTACTTCAAGGATCAGAAAAAGCCTTGTGATTGTATTCCCATCAACTCAAAGTTGCAGCACTTCAACACAAAAATGCATGAATGGATGTAATAATAAAAAATATTCAGTGTTATTGTTTAACTATTGTAGATTTGTCTTTGGTTTTAGTATGAAACAGACATTTATTTCAAAAAAAGTTTATTCTTTAAGTTGACAAAAAACAATCAGTGATGAGGAAAGTCCATGAGCATCCATCTTAAGAAACGACCTTCTGAGATTTGGTATTGATCAGTATAGTGAATACAGTCTGCTGTATAGAACAGAATGCTGTTGGTGGTGATTTGTCTTGTCTAAACTGATGGAGAGCCATTCCAGCTGGCATCAGTGTGTGTGTGAGAGAGAGAGACAGAGAGAGAGAGGATCAGTCCTGCTGGGTCACCATCTTCAGCATCTGTAAGGCCATGGGTCCCTGGTCTGATGGGATCTGTCATAAATAATACAAAAGGAGAATAAATACATCTGTCAAAAAATGCCACTCTACAACATATATATCTATATATAGATATATGTTTCCCCTAGGTTTACAGCTTTGAAGGGGGGGGGCAATATAATGGTAGGGGAAACACTGTATATATATCTTCTTGTAATAAAAACATAATTCAAACTGCCAACGGTCCTTAACCCTGAGAATACTGGCTGTTAAAAGTTGCGTCCAGACCGGCCCCTTTACCATGTGTCCTGCCTTCAGGATCCAGTAGAAGGAGAAGTTCTTGTAGGTCTTACAGAAGGCTCCAGTCACGCCCGGGGACTCAGGGTCATCCAAAGGCGTCCATTTCAGCTTGTTGAACCCTTGTAGGCCCGCCCACTTCAGCTTCTTCACCCATTCCTCCTGACCTGCGCCAATCAACGCACACAACCAATCAGGGATTAGTCGGTGAGCGGTCATGTCAACTTTGTGCTTTCCTCATATCAAATCAGTTATTGACGCATTAGTCAAAAGACTGAACTGAACATCTCATCATGTCTATGTCACAATCTATTTGAAGGGAGTATTTTTGATAACTTGAACAAGGAAAGATTGTCTAACTGGACCAGCAGCTGGAAGGTGAGTGAGAGTGCCTCTGGCAGACAATCCCATACCCATGGTGTCCACAATAAGGTCCAGTTGACCGTTGTAGACGGTGACGTTCACCCCAGCGTCCAGCAGCTGGTCGACAATGTCCACCACGGGCCTCATGAAGTCTCCGGCCATGCTGCTGAACACGTCCTCTGCCTGGCCTGGGAGGACGAAGACAGAGACGGAGGAGGAAATAATCGGACAAATTCGAAAACGACTCTGGCACACCACGAAGTGAACCAGAGATGTTCTTATACCGTGTTTGGTGTTTCATTCTTTCTTCAACTATGACGGTAGAATCTAAACATGATCCACTTCTTTGCGGAGCAGTACGGTACCTCCCCAGGTGACGTTCTGAGGGACGATCCCCAGCTTCTTCCGGATTGGTCCATTCATCAGCTGATCAAGTGATCGGCGGTGGAGGGGGCCAATATGGCGCCGCATCAGCATGGCTGAAGGAATAAACATCAGTAAAATTAATATAAAAGAATGATATAAAGGTTTATGAAGATAAACAGAAAATATGGGGAATTTCCCTTAGATGGCCTGCTTGGAGCAGATGTGGGATACAAGACTTACAGCAATAGACTTAGAATAATCTAACGACAACATTTGGGAAACTCACTGATGAATCCTTCTCCTGCAACAGAGGTAATTTTCTCATCAGGGTCCTGGGTGAGGATGTTGTAGAAATTGACTCCATTTGTGTTCTGAAATCAGCGGAGACAATACAAGGACAGAAATTACACTTTGAATCTTTATGATGGCTGAAACGACAGATCCCGGCATGCATAATCACAACATACATTACCAGTCAAAGGTTTTCCCACATTTTCCCATTTTGACTGGTACTGTACACCTATATGCATCGTCTGCCTCACTATACAAGCTGGGTGGACTTGACTTGTATCGAACTAGACTCTCTCTGGACTAGTCAAAATGGCGTACGGTTGTGTTAGTGTGACTGACCTGCTCCACCACAGTCTCTGTGACCGACCACAGCTCTGTGGCCTTCTGGTAGAGGCCCTGCTCCACCGCCTGCTTCACCGCCTCCGCCGCACCCGTCACCTCTTTCAGGCCGTAGTCATCCAGCAGGGACTGGGCAGGGGACACATTACAGAGACAGTCATGTAAAGCACTTTGAGCTGCAGTTCTTGTATGAAATGCGCTATATAAATAAAGTCTTATTAGTAGGGACACAACTACATTACCCAGAATGCACTGCCTATTCTAGCTACATCACTTCATTGTTTACCATCCCCAGGCTGTAGTCATTTAGCAGAGATTAGAGTTGGATGTGTTGCTAGTTCTACTAAGCTATGCTTAAAAGGTCAATTCTGTGGGTAACACTAGTGTCAGCTTGACCAGATTAACCAGCCACTTGGCAGAAGAACTATAGTAAACAGGAGGATTTCACATCACATGATAGTCTTTAAAATAAACATGTAGCAATAGCAATCTTACTAGTCTGTGTGTGTGTGTGTGTGTGTGTGTGTGTGTGTGTGTGTGTGTGTGAGAGAGAGCTGTACTCACCGTGGTGTAGAGATAAGGCCCCCAGGTCATCACAGAATCTGCAAATAAGAGAAGTTGCATCACTATGCCATCACATCACATGACAGACTGAGTAGCCCAGTGAGGACTACTGTGGTAGGAACACATTAGCCAGACTGACTTTGGCCGGGGTGCTACAACTCTCTGTTCATGCAGGAAAACTGCTGTGCCAGGCTGAAGTTTTGAACGTGGACATAAACGACACTGTTAAGTTTATGATACTCAGTAGTCAAAAGTAAGCACTTCATCTGATGTTATGAAGATAGTTTATGATACTCGGTAGTCAAAAGTAAGCACTTCATCTGATGTTATGAAGATAGTCTGGTACGGACTAAATATGGACATTAAAAAGTCAATGGGGCAATTAGAGTATGATGATCCAGGTTTTGGCGATTCTTCTAAGTAATGTGCATTCTCTCCTTCTGTCAGTCTGTCTCTCTGTCTGTGGTTCGAGAGGGATATTGTCAGATGTTCCACAAAGGCATTACTAGATGTTCTAGGTAGGGGTTGTTCCTATACTGACCCAGCGGAGATATCCAGGAGTCCCCAAGGGCAACGCCAGCAAAATTACATTTCAAGGTCCCTTTTTGGATGGCCTGAAAAGACAAATGTGACACACATATCACACACACAGCTGATTGGTGTGGGTGTATATTTCGGGTGTATATTTCAGGAAGTCAGAACTCATTTTGGCACCATAACATCAAAGTTTCCCTCCGTGTAAACCTCTGTCTGTCACATGACAGTGAATATCTAGTCTTGACACTCAGACAAAACATGTCCAAACATGTGACTCACACCTGTAAAATCTCCAGGACTTTACTGCCAGTTGGCAACATCGACAAACGTAAAGGACAAACAGCTCGGCATTACCTTGGTGAGCTCCAACGAGATGGCAGCGGCCATTTTCCCTCCGTAGGACTCAGAGAAGATGTAGAAGGGAATTGTCTGCAGAAGAGAATCACGTCAGACTAAGAAGGACACAACAACAGTCAGGGCACAGCATCCATATTTACTATTTACCTCAAACCCTGTTCTTGGAGACTTACCACCCCACCTATGGATGGTGGTTCTCTAAGAATAGTCAGGCCCTGCTCTACCAAAGACCAGATATCCATAGTGGCTTGTGCTGCTGTATCCATTATCAATCTGGCAAAAAATACAGTTTACAATGTACTGCTCCTAACCTACCTGGAAGTCTTTGTTCTTGGCAAAGAATTGCTTGAGCAGGACCAGCATGTCTGAGGCGACCGTGGCCACGTCGGTGGCGTACGAGTCAGGCTGGTCAGTGTAGCTGAAGCCGGTCCCTACCGGGTTATCCACAAACAGCACACTGGAGGTTTGGACCTGTAGGACAACACAGTGTTCTAACGACCAGGAAGTGATGTCAAATGTACATGTTTACTGTAATGACAGTTATGTCCAGGTGGTTGAACATTACCCAGCTGGTTTTCCTGGGCTTCAGGTCCCTGTCGAGGGGTCCAATCTCCTCAAAGTTCCCAAAGCCACTGCCAGAACCTCCTGGACCGCCCTGGGGACGAGACAGGGGAAACCCAAACCAACGTTTGCGATAAATGAATCCCAAATCAGTTATCTATTCAGAGAAACAAGGTAACTTGCTGGGCTTCGTTCTGCGACCCACCTGCAGCCACATCACAAGAGGGAGTTCAGTGTAACTTGCGGAAGGGCTGTCAGCGTAGTACAGCCACCAGAACATGTGGGCTCCCTCGCGGACATCCACATAGCCCCAAGTCTCTTTGGCTTGTACGGGATTCGACAACCCTGTGTGGAAGATCACGTGATCGTCTTTAATCAGTACAGTTTGCTCTTCGGGTAGACGTCCGTCAGGTATACTGGATGTTCTTACTTTCCCCCCCAAAATATGCGATACTAATGAGAAGAACTGGGACCCTTTTCATTAGATCATAGCTACAGTACAACCCTAACAACAAGTTACCCTCAGAAGTTAACTTCTAATTTCTAGCTATGTAAATTAGCTTCAAATGTCCCTAAACATCGTATTTAATGGATAGGCTACATCAAATTACTTCTTACCAGCATCAATGACCAAGATGATCGCCACAACAATGCCCCACAAGCTTGCTTTTGACGACCCCATTGTCTCAGCCAAGATGACAACAACGTCGATTGCTACCGGGCGTGAAACTGGTGGTACTGAGGAATGGGAACTCTAGTCATATGATCAGACGAACAGCTGACCGAAACAGTAGGTGCACACGTTTTATATCTCAGTGTACTCCGAATAGGCGGAGATTTAACTTTTGAATTTCATCAGTGTAAAAGAGCAAAATACCGCCCTCCCAGGCAGCAATGTATAAATCCACATTGAGATTGTCTGGATGTATTTCAAAATAAAGGTTCCCCATGTGGTACAGGGGGGTCACAAGAGCGAGATATAGATATTTTAAGAGTGGTTAATTAGTACATTTTTATTGTCTAATGTAGATCTCATATTTATGTAAATTCTGAAATTAGGTTTAGGCTTAGTATGCCCTAGTAGTAAATATGTGATTTAATTCCACTCCGAGCCGACAGGGGACAGTAAGTTTGAACACCCTACATGAGACTGGCAAAGTTTTGTTAGCGCGAGCTCCTCAAACTCAACACCGGGTCGCACGTTTCGTGCAGTGTGAGGCAGCAATGGCATCCTCAAGTGTTAATTCAATACGAGTTCGACTGTATTTTGATTATCCGCCACCTGCTGTACCCGACTGTCGCATGTGTTGGGTGCTTGTAGACCTAAATAAATGCCGGGTGGTTGCGGATCTTGCCAGCATAATACGAGAGAAGTTTGACTTCAGCCGTAAAAACGTCTTGAACTTGTACATTGAGGACTGTTACCTGCCACATACAGAGAGCATTTACGTGGTCCGCGATAACGACAGCATCAGGTACGTTCAGGTTTCCATATTGAGATCTAGCTTGAGCCATACATGTCCTGCGAAACGTAATAAAGATGGTGGGTAGCTTGTCCAACAATAACCATATATTGGCACGAAGACCAAGGCCTACCTAAAATAATGCGTATATCTTCATGACATGATCTGTTAACTCATCTCATATCGTTTCCCACAGTATTGTTATGAACCTTTCTGTCCTGTGTTTGGTGACAGGGTGAGAGTGGACAGGCTGACTCCGGTGAGTGGTCTGGAAGCCAGCTGTCCCTCCGCTGCTGGTGGAAACGCCAAGAAGAGAGGGAGAGAAGCAGAAGAGGAAGAACCGGCCGAGAATGGAGTGAGTGTGCCGTGGAAGACCAAGAAGAAAAAGAAGAAACACGACAAGAGCCAAGAGAGGGAGTCCAGCCAGACTGCAGACAATGACAGGAGTAAAGAAAAGAAGAAAAAGAAGAAAGAAAAGAAGGGAAAGGATGGAGGGGAGAATCTGGTCTCTACCCCCCCCAAAGCTCCCTCAACCACCGTTTCCCAGCCTGGCAAAAGTACCAAGAAGGCCCTAGCAGCTCCAACACCAGCTCCCGTTAACAGAAAAGTGTCCACAACCAGACAAAATGTCTCCACAGATTCAAGTGACAGTAGCACGGAGGAGGAAGAGGCTCCCAAAAAGACACCCACGCAAAAACCGCCCTCCAAAACACCCTCCACTTTAACCCCTACTGCCACGAAAGACATTCCAAAAGCGAAAACACCTGCTACCAAACCACGTCCGCCTCCCCCGTCATCTTCATCCGAGACAGATTCCTCCTCGGATGAAGCAGCCCCCAGCAAGGCACCAGCCAAACCCCCACCTAAAAAAACTCCTTTACCCAAACCCACTTCCTCCCCCGCTAACACCATACCCTCAAGCCCTATAGCGGGCACCAAAAACAAAGTCACTCCTTCAGGGCCGCAGTCGCTTGGTCTACCTCCTCAAACTACAAACTCTTCCCATTTAGCCAACGGCTCCACTCAGCAGTCCAAGAAGGTTCCAGAAAAGCCTGGTTGTTCTGACTCGGACAGCAGCAGTGAGGATGAGATCAGACTGGTTATCAAACGTCCAACCCAGGGTGGGATGGGTCTGGCTGTGGCACCTGCCGTGGGTGACCCCTCCTCAGCCTCCGGGGGTAGGGGTAGGGGGAGCCCGAGTGGGGGAGAGAGGGGACGGTGGAACCCTAGGGGTGGGGGTAGACCGGGCAGGGGTGCCCTGGGCCAGGGTCGAGGTGGTGGAGAGCAAAACGGAGGGCCAGGCTTCTCTTTCAACTACGAGGATTCACAGCAGCAACAGAAGCCATCTTATCACAGTGATTTACTGACAAACAGATCTGTGGTTTCCCAGGTATGCCATTTTCCCTGACTGAGATTCTTCCTATTATATGACTAGTGTAATGTGAAGAAACGGCCATCAGGTTGACATATTATTGCTAATGAGGTCTGGTCATTAGGGGAAATGATTTGACTTTGCTCTAACTTGTTTAAATGAACGTATCTATCCATGTTGACGTAAACATTTTGTTTTTTGCTCGTAGAACCCTGTCGCTAGCGACCCCAAGCGGGACTACAGTACCTTGCCTCTCCTAGCTGCTCCTCCCCCGGTGGGACAGAAGATCGCCTTCAAGGTACGACAGCCAGGGGGCGCTAGACCAACAGTCACCACCCACTCGCACACCTCATTGGGTGCAGGCTCCAGTTACCCTGCGTGTCCACTACAGTGGAGCGGTTGGTTTGCGCGTCGGCTTCCAATTCATTTTCAATGAAACCGCTCCCACAATGCTCTACGCGAGCGTCAACGCCCGGTTTCATTGAAAATGAATTGGAAGCCGACGCGCCAACCGCTCCACTGTAGTGGACACGCAGCCTTAGAGCAGTGGTTCTCAACCCTGGTCCTCAAGGACCTCTGTCCTGCATGTTTTAGATGTTTCACACACCTGATTCAAATGATTGAGTCGTTATCTAGCTCAGCAGAAGCCTGATAACAACCATTCATTTGAATCAGGTGTGTTGGAGCAGGGAACATCTAAAACATGCAGGCCAGGAGGTCCCTAAGAACCAGGGTTGGGAACCACTGAGTTAGAGGACCTATAGGGTGCTCAGGTGGTCGGGCCTGAGCCGGTCTCTCCTGCACATTGCAGTAGCATTAGCTAGCCAAGTTTGATAGTTAGCCTTTGTAAAGGGAGCTTTCTCAAGTCTCTGACGAGCCTACCTGAATGGGTGCCCCCTAGCCACGGCTGTAACACAACAAACAGGCCACATAGAACAAACGATGACAACTAAGGCTTCCGTCTAACCAAGGACACTTTTATCTGACTAATTGATGCCATCTTAGCATTTAGATTTACATTTACATTTAGTCATTTAGCAGACGCTCTTATCCAGAGCGACTTACAGTAAGTACAGGGACATTCCCCCGAGGCAAGTAGGGTGAAGTGCCTTGCCCAAGGACACAACATCATTTGGTTTGCATAGCCGGGAATCGAACTAGCAACCTTCTGATTACTAGCCCGATTCCCTAACCACTCAGCCATCTGACTCCCTATTTGGGAAGGAGAGATGTGTGTGTGTGTGTGCTTTCGTCTCATTATCACCCCGTCCTGTGTCTTCACAGCTGCTGGAGCTCACAGAGAACTACACACCAGAGGTGTCAGAGTATAAAGTAAGTAAAAATAGCTTGATGCAACAACGTCGACTCCCACTCTGAGGAGAGGAGTAGACTTTAAAATGGCCCTGATAACCTTCCGTATTGAGATGCACAAGGCCGTGTGCGATTGTGTTGTGCACATTGATATTGCATCACTATTCATTGGAGGGAGAATGTTCTTGACTTGTCTAGTTTTGCGCAGTGCACTTTACATATTACACTTTTTTTCTCCTCTCAGGAAGGGAAGCTAGTCAATTTTGACCCGACCAACAAACAGATTGAGCTGCAGCTGCTCACAGCATCTCAAGGTAAAACCAAATGCTGAAGCATTAATACTAGTGTTTAATGTGAGCTAGCCGCCATGACCCTTTGGAGTGGATGGTACCGCACCAAAGCCCTTCCCTCAGACCCTTCCAGCAACACGTGTGCCCCAGCAGCCATAGAGCTTTTGAACAGGCTCTCTTATCTTCTCCAGTGTGGAAATATTGTAGTTTACTACATTTAAACATGTATATGGGGGTGGGGGGGGGGGGGGTGGTGTGTGTATGTTTGTATTTTACGTATTTTTCTCAACATGGCTGCCCCCTAGTGACCTTGGCATGAAGGCACACGTTCTACCCTAACAAAGGCAGCACTGTACCCGTCTCTCCCTCAGCATTCGTGCAGCCGGGGAAGTTTGATCTGGTGTACGAGAACGCAGACGGCTCTGAGAGCGTGGAGTACGCCGTCGCCCGTGGATCCCGGGTAAGGCACAACCGTCACTCGTCCCACAATCATGTTGCTCTCAAAGCATGCATTTACAGGTGTGTGTGTGTGTGTGTGTACAGAACAATCGAATGCGTTGGTAAAGTACTGAGCCGCCAGGAAATTGGTGCAGCCATATGTTGTGTTATTGGGGTTTGCTTCACTATGTCACAATATGTTTAGGATTTTTTTTTCCGTCTTCTCTGTGATGGCAAAAGGCCCAAATGGGCGTCATAAACGTTGTTTTGCTTGCCGTAAAGTCGGATAATGTCACTAAGCACACCACTTGCAGTGACAAGCCTGCAGCAACGCTGTTTAGAAAAGCCAAACCCCCCCTTCTTTTGTCCTTTGCTGCGTTTGAAAACCCCTGTCCACCCCTCTCTCTGAGCGAGGCCATTCACCCAGTGATCCTCCTTTTGACTGGAGGTGAACGACAGAGAGGCAGAATACTTGGTGGAACAAAAAACAGCTGCATGCGCGGAATGCAGGTGTTGCCATTCTGTTACTATGGGGATGGACCGGTGACATCACTACCATTGAAATCCGTGTGCTGTTATTTTGATGGTCTCTCCTGCAGGTGACAGAACGTTGGGAATCGCTGATAGAGCCCAGGCTGATCATTTAGAAGCTCTGCTGGCTTTTGTATGTGGCCAACCTGGACCGGTTAGTACTGCTGGACTGAAGCTATCTGGAGGATATGTCAATGTCAGCACACTATGTCAATATGTGGTGTGTCTTGTACCTTATATCTCTTTTAAATGAATCAACTGATTCAGACTTGAGCCCTTCACAAAGTGACAAATAACCGAAATCAGGCTTAAGATAAGTTTTCTCTCCCACTCTCTAAAATTCATGTTTATCCCCTTTCCTGTATTTAAAAACATTTGAACAGTCTGGGTTAGTTTTCCCAGTTTACCCCAAATTCTGTGTTTTTAGATTGATGGGTGTCATTGAGGGCGCTATTTAGAATCTGACCTGAGTTCAACTGAATGCAAGTCATGATTAATGGTGGCTTTGATTATTTAACGCTTCGTTTCTTTTTCTTTTAAAGTGGGTTCTGCGAAACGTCCTTTCCTTTTTAATGCCTTTGTATGTTGACAACATTTGTAATTGGAATTCCTAAATAAATACTGTTTTTGTAATAGCTTGACCGTGTCTTCTTTGAATCAACCAGTGCTGGAAATGTAAGAAAGGCCAAGTGCAGTCATTCTGATAAAAAATATTTGATTTATACAGGTTGCCTTGCCAATTAATTGGCTAAAGACGCCTACAAGCGATTTACGTAATACATTTAATCCTCCATCGTAAATCGCACACTCGTCTTCGATACCCCTCTCGTCAATCGTGGTCCTTCCCTAGTTCCCATTCGACCAGCGATGCTGCTGATGTCACAACACCAGCGGAGCCAGGCAGCAGCGGAGAACGGGAATGATGGCGACTACCAAACGAATTCCCACGGAGTCCGTTTAACGTCTGTCACTGACAAACCGAACTCGACAATGGAAGGAAATTTTTTCCCCGATCAAGAACAGCTTCTGCAATTTCTGAAAAAGCTGAAAGAGGTGTTCGACGTATGCGACGAGGACGCAGATGGTTACATTCGGGTTGAACACTTCGTGGACCTCGGTCTTCAGTTCGGGCAAGGAGATGAGGTGGGTCTTAGCAATCAAACGGGTTTTATGGACGAGGATTGTTGAACATGAAAAATAGAACATTCGGTTTTCTTGGTCAAAATGAAAAGGGAAATTGAGTTGGAAACTACTAGATATTTTGCGTTGGCACTGAAATATCAATAGCCTATTACTAATAATAATATTGATTAGTCGACAGGTCTAAGGATGCTGTAAACAGTTTTCAACAGTAGGCCTAAATTGACATAATTTTTCCTGGCATTTTGTTAATTGGCTATTCCATATTAGGCCCTACATTTGTCGATGAACTAATTCACAATGACGTCAATAATCAATCAATTAATGGACACAATTCCTGACAACATTTTGTGTAGGTCTAGACTGATACTGTGATAATTGTTTGGCGAATACAGTTTTGCAGTAGCCTACGTTATAGGCCAGAGTAGGCTACGTTATATTTCGCTTCATTCCTTTCCAATTAATTATACAGTCAAGTAGGCCTCCTACTCTTTAAAGAGAATCGGATTACATTGACGTACTTTAGGTTTACTGGAAAACGGAATAAAATGTCTGTAATGCTTCGCCTATCAATCGAAGCTTGGCCGATAGTCTACTATTCATCCTCAGGTTTGACACCTGAGGTTTTTTACCAGCTGTCAGTCTGGAATGTCACGGTTGCCTGCATCTCTGATGGATGGTTTGTTAATCTGTCCCCTGAGAGGCATATGTTTCATTTGTGGGCTGCATCTATCTGTGCTTAGATCTCCACATTAATCTGGATATTCCAACTGAATTGCTAAATGTATTTAGTTGCTATCAACTTTTTTGCTATTCCAGATGTGGATGATAGATGGGAAGAATATTGAATTTTTTAATTGTTTTCATATTTCTATAATAAATAAATAGAATCTCTGAGAAGGTTTGACATTTTCTCACCGCTGCTTAGCCTGCTAATGTAATAAACTGTGTCCTTCATAAACTGCCACCTTGGCCACGTAATTCTCTATCTCCTCTGTAATAAATGGCGGGGATATGCACTGAATTCATGAAAATTTTATTGTCATTAAAACGCAGGACTGGGCAAAACATCGCCTTTTTTTGGCAGAGAAAAGAACACTGATGAACTATTGCTGCTTTGGCCTGGAGACGTTTTGGCCATGTGTTCTTGGCATCTCTAGCATTTAACCTACAAATCATATGCCCTCCTAGACACTTTAAAACCCCTTTGTAGCCTAGGCCTAAAGCACTTTAACCATTTCAAAAGCAACACAAAGCCTACCTGCCTTATTTGAAGGCTGGCATAATGGGTGATATTCAATCAATGGTAGCCTATATGGACATTTGACTAAATTGTAAATACCACCACGAAATTAAGGTATGGATCTGTCCAAGGCATAGGCCTATTCATTTTTAGGAGTTGTCCTACATGTTGTTTGGTGGATGTTACCGTACATTTTTATCAGAGCATGACAAACCTCCTGTTGTCTTCTTCTGCAGTTAGGCTATCGGCTACTTTCTCCAGTCGCTCTCTTTAAGCCATTAGAGCTTTTCAAACTGGGACACCCTCTGTTTGTCAGGCGACCTTATTCAAACCGCTCGCTCATCAGGGGCCGACATTGTTTGTTTATAATTTGCCCGCTCTTCCGTCGTGTCTTGCCAAGGTCGTGAATTTTGCAGGTCGTTAAGCTTCGTATGAAAGCTGTGCTATGGCGGCCAAACGCTAAAAATAACAGCCTTGTGAAGCTTCTCTCTTCTCCCAGCTCTCCCCCCTTTGCACCGCTTCTACTGCAACCTTCTCTTCCGGCTCCGTCACCATGGCAATGACAGCTTCAGTAGAGTGCTAGTTAGCAGGTAGAGGTCCTTTCTCCCAGGTTAGAGAAAGTAGGTTCAGATCATCATGTTCCAATACAGAGACTTGATTATCTTCAATAGCACCCTAGCCCCACAGTAACGCTTAATTATCCTTCATTAACACCCTCTTTTAAGCATTATGTTCAATAGTGTTCAATTGGGAAAGGGTGCCATTAGAGATGTAGCCTTTATTTAAAGATTTGTTCATGTTGACTTTAGATTACTGAATTAGAAAATGAAGGCGGAGGCCCCCTTTTTGGAACATTTTGTTGGATTTTTCGTTCGCAAAAGCGGAAATGGCGGCATTGACGATGTAGCCTAGCCTTTACAGAAGGACGTGGTTAATTGAGTTTCCTAAATTAAAAAGAGGAATAACGTTCCTGTTAGGCCTGGCCATAACTAACTGGGGAGTCAGGTGGCTGAGCGGTGAGGGAGTCGGGCTAGTAATCTGAAGGTTGCCAGCCGTGCCAAATGACGTTGTGTCCTTGGGCAAGGCACTTCACCCTACTTGCTTCAGGGGGAATGTCCCTGTACTTACTGTAAGTCGCTCTGGATAAGAGCGTCTGCTAAATGACTAAATGTAAATGTAAACTAATGCCAACTAATGGCTTTATAAGCACACTGGCCCAAGGAAAATTAAATACACCCACCTGATACTTGTGACAGAGTCAGTGATAGGCTGCCTGCTGTAGGAAGCCTATTTGAACTGGTACTGTTTGACCTAGTGCCAATGGGTGGACAGACAGAAGAAAGAAGGGGAAAAGAGAGATTCCTCCTCAGTCCTCTTCCCACCTTTCTTTGGTTGTTGCTGTTAGACCTCCGTGCGTTGCCGTGCGTGCGTTGCCGTGCGTGCCATTTCATTTGTCCTGGATTCGCTCAGCTGTGCATAGGTCAACCCGCCAATGACACTCACATGTGAGTCATGTTTAGGATGCATTAGGGAGGTTTCCCCCCACTTTGTGAGAATAAGGCCACTTCCTGTAACATGTGAGGGCTACTTCCTCTGTATAGCATCAGTTATCTCCATAACGTAACCGATGTTGGCATAGGGAACACGGAAAAACACAAAGAACCAGACTGTGATGACTCGATGTTCTTCCGAGTACTGTTTCTGCATTTAGAATCAAGTTGATAGAAGTCCTTGAGCCAAATGAAGCTGTCGGTAAGCTGAATGAAACATCGAAGTGCCTTAACAATCCACACCCAGCTAAAAGGTTTGAGAATTGTGTCAGCATAATGTCAGTTCTCTGATGGAGCCTTACACCATTTTGCCCCCGAAATAAATGTTTGAGATTGCTCCTTGAAATAACCTAATTTGAAGATGGCTTATACACAGCATATCTGCCAGTCTCTGCCAATATTCAATGACATCATCTTTCATCATGCCATTCTATCTGCTACGTAACGTAAACACACACTCACTTTATCATCCACGATGGTCTGTAGTTATTCAATTGAAAAACGACCTCGATTCCAGGCACTTTATCCTGTCATTAGATCTGAGTGGCCTGGTTGGACTGATGCTATAATAGATGGTGAAACACAAACAAGTTCACGCACGCACGCACACGCACAGTTCATTACTTGAGCCCTTTGCATCCCCACATGATTTTCTGGATTCGATTTCCTTGTGATTCTAATGCCGGACGAAGCATGCCAAGCATGATTACCTTTGAGCAAGTTTGCCTTTACTCCGTCTCGCCTCCCAAATTTAAGTTGGTCTGGAAGCTTAAGACAGTCATTAACAGTCTTAATTACCCTGGACGTTGGTTTACTGCAGTTTTGCTGGCGTCAAAAGCTTCCCTTCGTTGCTGACAGGGGTGTATTTGTACGCCTTTCATGTTTAATTCATGAAGGAGAGCTGTATTGAGCCCAGGCGCAGCATGTTGACATCTTCATTTAAGCCTGTGTGATAAGGTGTCGCTGAGCCCTGGTGCTGGTGGAGTCCTTTCTCGTGTGTGTGCGTTTGTGTGTATGTGTCTGTGTGTGTGTGTAAGGACAATAGGCAGGTGTAGTAAGACATACCAGCTGTGCAGGAGGACTAAGGCTGTCTAAGCGTCACTTCAAAGAGCCTCTTTCACGATTCTCATGACGTCCACCTCACCAACCTAAGCTGATTTAGTGATCAAAGAGTCGATTTGAAAGCACTTCCCCCCCCCCCCCCCACACCTACTCTAGAGCGAGTGACTTTCAGAGGCGTCAACATTTGCAGTTTTTCAGGCCACAACAGAATTTAAAACCAAGCGGACGTGTGGTCAACACCGTGTCGTACATTGTTGGATAAAGGTCAGGAACAAACCCTGGCGTCTATGTTTCCCTCAGGGGACGAAGTCGGCCATCAGAATGTCACCATCAGCATGTTTGACCATGCAGGCGATGGGAGTTGAGGTTTTCATTTGCAAGCTACGGAGTTTTCCGTACAGAACGCTGTCAGTATCACTCCTTATTTGTTTTCGTTGAGTGGGATGGCGTTTGGCCTTCTGTGCTTGCGGGGGGGTGTGTGTGGGGGTGTGTGTGGGCGTTCACACACTTGCGTGTCGTCATGTGTGTTGGGGGTGGCGTTGGCATGAGGTGTGCACCACACAGCATCTCACTTGTTTAGTCCAGGATTCGCAACCTGAGCGTCTGCTGAATGACTAAATGACTAAATGTCCTTTGTTTTTCCTGGCTCTCCTCTCAGACACTTTAAGCTCTCCACAATAAAAAGGTCATTCTGTGTTCTTTATCACATATCCAAAATGAAACTTTTCTCCCTAAAACAATCTCGGATCGAGGATGATTGGATAGATGACAGCCTGATGCCCTCAGACCAAATCTTGTCAGAAGAGATTCCTCTCAAAGGAAGTGAAGAATAAGAATGGATTTAAAGCTGTTTCGGAGCCGTGTCGCAGTTTCTTACTTGTCGCCGTCCCCTCAGCCTAACTTTGTAAAGAGCTCGAGCTCCTCCAACAGCTGTAATAAAGTGGTTATTTGATCCATGAAATGTGATCATTTTATGGATCAGACCGTTCGTGTGATAAATGGGGTAAATCTCCAGTGCCATGGTGTAATCGGTCATTCCAGACTCGTGTTTTGATTCATGAAGACTTGGTGCTCCATCAATCTGTTTCTTTGTTTGGTCGTTGTGTCTTAGTTCAGACTTGATGTTGGGTCGTCATCCTGGGGGTTCAACATGAAAGGGAGACGGACTGACTGAAGTGGAAAAACTCCAGATGGGTCTTTGATCGTAAACGATCAATCACAAAGATCTTGGGTAGTTATTTACCGTAACTAATTATCGATTAATAAAAGACAGTTACGTAACCCCAGTAAGTAAATGTAAATGTTAAATGACCTCTACCTCTACTTTCCGCTCCTTAAGCACGAATCACGGTGGCCAATTCGTTTATTGATAGATTTGAATATTCACACACATATTACAGTACTATCAATCGTCATCGTTTCTTTGGGGGGGGGACGGGGGGGGACAATGATATGAAATCATGATTCACCCAGACATGATTAAGACGTGAAGGGAGTGTGAGAGAAGGCAAACTGAGAAGGCAGGTGTGAGATCTGGGTGCTACTGGGTGTGCTCCAATGACATCAAGATGTGAATGAGTCACTGTCTTGCACAGGCGGAGAGAGATCTCCTCGTCATTCTCCCCCCTCCCTCCTCGGTTCTCACCTTCTTTTCTCCTCCTTCCCTCCTACTCCTCCCCCCCCCCTCCCCCCCCTCTCTCTCTGGCTTAGCCTGATTACTCCACCATCTTATTCACCTCCCTGCTTGCATCCCTCTTGGTTTAGCGTCGTGCTGTTTCTCCTCCCCTCCCTCTATCCTTCTCTCTTTTGCCTCAGTGTCTGCTGGTGTGTGCTTAGTGTGTTACATTGAACAGTGTGGGTCTGTGCTCATTGGTGAGGGTACACGCGTGTCAGTCGGTGCAGCTCTCTCCTCCCAGAACACATGTTCCTGCACGTGCCCTGTTGCAGCTCTCTCTCCTCTCTCTCTCTTTTTCATCTCTCTCTGCCTCCCTCTCCTGTGTTTCCTCCTCCTATCGTTTTCCTGTATCTCTCCCCCCTCTCTCCTCCCTGTCTCCTCTGCCCTCCCTCTTTCATCTCTCTCTTCTCTCCTTCTCCTCTTCCTCTCCTCTCCTCTCTTTCTTCTCTCTCTTCTCTCCCTACCCCTCCCTTTCCATCCATCTTGTGGACCCCCCCCCCCCCCCCCCCCCCCCCCCCCCCCCCCCCCCCGGCTCTTTTCACGGTAGCCTTGGAGATCGCTAATCCAAATCATTCTGGGTTAGAACAAAATCCATCGCTCTTTGAAGCAGCCTGCCTGCAGTCCGATGACGGGGCCGCCCGCAACGGACGACAACATCATCCCAACGCCACTCCGACCACAGAGGCCCCTGCGTCTCTAGAGCCGTCTCCCTGGCCAAACGGCAGAGCCGCTATTGTCGCACCCCCGACGGCGTCGAATAGATGCCCTCGTTTCATCCGGCCTCACTTGACAGGGGCTGTGCACGCGCGTCGTTCAGGTTGGACGTGTAAATGCAAATGACATGATATGAATCAACAAGCATGTCTAAATATGCCTGGGGCATGAAGAGACCCGTTTGATGTGGCTTTGGTTGTAACCAGTTTACATTGGTTTACAATTCGGACGGCATTGTCCTTCTTTTGGGTTGAACCCAAACAAGTTGTTTTGGAAGATAAACATCTCAGATATGGTTTTTCTCTGCCTTCAGTGGTCTGCTGTACTCTACTACACTGTCCTTAGCCCCTGGCTGCAGCTGTAGGATACTGGTGTTGAATATTTCATGTTTCTTACGCAACCGGGCTTCATACTGTACGTGTGGTAATACTAAACAGGCTGAGGAAGGAGGAAAATGGCGCCTGGTTAGATACGACAAGCCCCCAGAGACATTGTCTGAACAAATTGAAATCCAAAAAGTCAGGCCTGGTGTTTTGTGATTGTCCTTTTTAGTGTGTGTGTGTGTGTGTGTGTGTGTGCATGTGTTTATCTTCTGATTGATACCAGGATTACACATCAGCCCAGCAGCGCGTGTGAGTTACTCATCGCTATGACAACCCCAAGACTCGTCCGCTCTTATCTTCTCTCAGCTGACGACAGCCCGCTTTTACGGCTGAGAATGACAGATCCTATTCTGTCTCGGGCAAACTTGACAAATGACTGACAGCTGGAATTCCGTAAAGATTTAGGGGTTATAGCTGCCCTATGTGAGTTTAATAAGCCAAAACAACTTTACATTTATTATTATTCTTCTCCAAGTTCATTTCTTGAACATTCCACATAACGCATGTCATAGTGCTCAAGCTACATTCTACATAAATGTCATATTTTTGTTGTGTCTCTCCTTGTAGTCTGTGTAGCTCAAAGATACTCCCACCAACATCCCCACATGTTATCAGAACTACATTCCCCTGGCTAACCGGCTGGTTCATTTCAATCCCAACAGCATTTCAAATGCCAACAGCTCATCTCAGGTTCCGGTAATTGCGTCTGACATCTTTCCCCACAGCCAGCCACACAGCAATTCTCGCACCTACGTAAAAGGAAAGAGAAATAGAATATATCAGGTTCTGTAGCACCCTCCGAAGACTCTCCCCTAGGACAGAATCATTATGGCCCCTTATGTTGATTACCCTTAGTTGATCTCATTCGATTTACACATTTGAGAGCCCATAAGTAGCGGAAATAAAATTAGTGAGGTGAGGAAATTGTGCTTTCACGGCTCTCTAGTTTGCTCTGCAATTTCCCTTCCAGATAACAGTAAAGACAACTCACAACAGACATGCACAATGTTCTCAACAAAAGTTACTAGCCTATTATCTGAAAGACGTTTAGACCCTGACCATGTTTAATAAACTTAATGTAGGCTGACACGTGAATAGCATATAACAACATATTATCATGTCATTGAATGTTTTTAACAGACAGTGGAACTTCACAGTGAGCTCAAATGTAAGCGACAATGTTCTCTCTGTGTGTGTGTGTGTGTGTATAAAGTATGAGCGTTCTTCTTCTGCAGAGATGAGCCCGACCCTAAAAGGAGTTTGTAGTCATAAATCACACTTTGTTTCACAGCCTTGGAGGCTGGACTTGGTGGGGCACAGAGGGTGCTTAGCTGACTGCTATGGCTTGTCTGGTGCGTGTGGAGAAAAAGTGATTTGAGACTTATGCGTGTGTGGAACAGGTGTGTGTGTGTGTGACAGAGAGAGAGGTGTGGTCGAGGTAGAGTTATGACCGTGTGGGCACATCGCGTGCGTGGCAGTGTCCCATCGCTTCCTGCTCCCCCGGGGGAAGGTCACGTACGCTGTCCAGTGTGACTGTGACTGATGACTGGGGCAGAAAGCTGTGGTCTGCAGTCTGCAGGAGGACACCAGGAAAGCGCTCCGCGCCGCACATTCACATTTATGTCACGGTTACATGACGTGAAATAGCCGCAATTGTCTTCCTGTCGGAAGTGAGGAAAAACTCGCATTTAAACATAATCTTTTTGTGAGGAATACACCTTAGTTGATTCAGACACATTCCTCTTATTATTAATAATTGAAGCAGATGATGGTCATATCACTTATTGCAGCACGCCCTGCTCACCAACTCCTTATATGATTCCCTGGAAAATATGATTCAAATGACATGGGAGCTCTAACTATGTTTTATTATATTAATTGGCTACTCCCTCCTCTTGAATGAAAGACATTTGGCTGTGGTTTAATCTAATCGAAAATCTCTTGCAAAGTACTTATTAATGTCAATGTTGTTTTATTGTTATTAGGTAAATGTGAACTAGCACAGGAAGACAAAATATAGCGTAGGATTAGTGTATCCACGTTCTATGTAAACAGAAAGGTTAGTACCTCATTAAAATGTTTATGTAACTGAAAACTCTATATTTGTCTCTCTGTCTCTCTCTCTTTCACTCTCTGTCTCTCCCCCCTCTTTCTGTCCCCCTCCTCTCTTTCTTTCTTTCTTTCTTTCTCTCTCTCTCTCTCTCTCTCTCTCTCTCTCTCTCTCGTTCTCTCTCTCTCTCTCTCTCTCTCTCTCTCTCTCTCTCTCTCTCTCTCTCTCTCGCTCTCTCTCTCTCTCTCTCTCTCTCTCTCTCTCTCTCTCTCTCTCTCTCTCTCTCTCTCTCTCTCTCCCCCCCTCTCTCTTTCAGGTGAAGAAGTTGACCAAGTATCTGGATCCTAATGCACACGGACGGATCAACTTCAAAGACTTCTGCCACGGAGTCTTCGCCATCAAAGGTACGAATAGAGAGAGAGAGAGAAGTGCAGTGAGTCTCTCTCCTCTCTCCCCAGTCCTCTCCTCGTCATCCCTCTCTCCACTCTGTTCAAAGGGGCTCCTCACAGCAGTGTGAAGAGCCTGCTGGATATCTACTGGAGGTTGATATGAATATGTATGACTAGCGCACAATTCAACCCTGCATTAAAAACCCACACCCTACAATGTGACCAGCTATACCGCGCGTGTGTGTGTGTGTTTGAGGTGTCAAAGCACAGATCTGATCTAAAGATGCTATTAGTCAACCAACAAACAAGCACACACACAATCAGCAGTCAGCCTGGCTGCCTCCTCCACCCCACCCCCCCCATATGCCCCCCCCCCCCACACACACACTCTTTTAATAGTGCTATTCCCAGAGTGTGTGTATCTCCTCTGAGATAGCTTAGCTTCCCCCGTCAGCAGGACCCATAGCAGGATCCTAACATGGGAATACCAGAGGCATAACAACAGGCAGGCCAGGCCACGGCAGCATGGGACTACACTGGGTTTGTGTGTGGGTGCGTGTATGCGCTTTGTGTGGGATGTGCACACGCGTGTGCGTGTGTTGGAGGAGTTTATGTTTCACTTGTATTCCTGCATGTGTGTGCGTGTGTTTTGGTTTGTGTGGGTTTGTGCACTAATCTCTTTCACGCTTGCAGAAGACGTCTGGGAGTGTTGCTCTCTCCTGGTGTATAAATAGTCTGTTTATTGAAGCAGAGATGAGATGTCTCATTCTGCTCTCTCTGAAAGAGGAAACAAGCCCAGATCCAGACACTTGGTAGATGAGGGTGAGGGGGAAAGGGAGGGGCCAGGGGAGGGGCAGGGGCAGGGGGAGGGGGAGGGGGAGGATTAGGCTGAGGCTGAAGCTGAGGGTGAGGATGGAAAAAAGGACGTAGGTGAGGGTATAAATAAAGTTGAGGATGATGATGAAGGTGAGGATGATGATGAAGGTGAGGATGATGATGTTGATGATGATGGTTGCGATGAAGGTGAGAATGATGATGACGATCAACATCATGCTCAAACGCAGAATATTTCTGTTGGGAAGTTCACTCCTTTTATTTCACGGTCTCTAACTAGACCAACGTACCCAGATCTGACGAGACACGTTCAATACTGCAAGATATCACACTGCATTTTAAACATACAACAGTAAAAACACCTTCTGGCAGCGAACACGAGATAAAGTTAAGAGTTCTGTTGGTTTACGAAAGATTCTTCTGGAGTCTCTGAATCGGACCTCAAATCTTGGTTTACTGGTTGTAGCTGTCAGTGTGCCAGACCAGTGTCCTTCCGTGCCCAGTCTGCAGTCACAGCGCCAGCCTGATGCCCTGCTACAGCTGGCACCCCCGGTGCCTCGCCTGCTCACCAGCCTGATGCCCTGCTACAGCTGGCACCCCCGGTGCCTCGCCTGCTCACCAGCCTGATGCCCTGCTACAGCTGGCACCCCCGGTGCCTCGCCTGCTCACCAGCCTGATGCCCTGCTACAGCTGGCACCCCCGGTGCCTCGCCTGCTCACCAGCCTGATGCCCTGCTACAGCTGGCACCCCCCGGTGCCTCGCCTGCTCACCAGCCTGATGCCCTGCTACAGCTGGCACCCCCGGTGCCTCGCCTGCTCACCAGCCTGATGCCCTGCTACAGCTGGCACCCCCGGTGCCTCGCCTGCTCACCAGCCTGATGCCCTGCTACAGCTGGCACCCCCGGTGCCTCGCCTGCTCACCAGCCTGAAGCAGGGGCGCTGCCCGCTCCATGAACATGTGCCACTGCCACAGCGGCACTCCAACGTGCGAGTGTGTGTGTGTGTGTGTGTGTGCCAGCCCGGGCGTTGAGCCCAGGGGAGCCTGGTGCCATCGCTCTTTCCCCTGTTTTAATGACCGAGTGTGTGTGTGCGCGTGTGTGTGTTTATTGAGCCTTAAGAGTGGAGCAAAGAGCGCTCACCCATCCACCACTAACAAGTGATGGCTTCTCCTCCCTCTATCCCCCTGGGGAGGGAGGAGGAGACATGGCCGAGGAGACGAGGAGACGAGGGCACGAGGATTGAAGAAAGGAAGCAGTCCTAAATGTGGATGTTAAGGCTGTCTGGATGTGGATAGAAACCGTTTTTTAGTTTGTGTTTCGGGCCTAGGAGAGAAACCTCCATCCCTGAGTACCTGACCTAGATTCAGGTTAAGATAGTCCGCCGTTACACACCCAGCCTGCCACACTGGGCCAGGGTCATGTGATCAGGGCACCTTCAGAGATGCAAGGGAGCTCCTGCTATGGTTCTGTTTTACGCTGTGTGTGTGTGTGTGTGTGCACGCGCTGCACCCTCCACCATCAACCAGTTCAATTTCTTAATAATTCATGATTTTTCACTCAGTCAGCGAGTCTTTCTTCTGTGTGTGTGGTGTGTGTGCGTGGCGTGTGCGTGTGTGTGTGTTGTGTGTGCGTGTGTGTGTGCCTGAGAGAGAGATAAAGCGTGCGCTCCTCCAAAATGCGCTCCTCGTCCTTCTTACATTCACAATGAGGTCATTAATGTTTTATGTCCTCCTATCAGGGAGTACCAAAGTAGGAAAAGTCTCTTGTATTCTTCGCTTTTATACCTGCGTGTGTGTGTGTGTGTGTGTGTGTGTGTGTGCGCACAGAGTGTGTGATTAAAAAGTGTGATGGCTTTTTTAAATGATTTATTGCAGGTAGCATTCGATTTCTGCCTGAGTGTAGACAGATATGTACCGAACGGAGACGTGGAAATAATGCTAAGTCATGCTAGCCTCGAGCTGTTTCTCATGCTAGCCTCGAGCTGTTTCTCATGCTAGCCTCGAGCTGTTGAACAAACCGCCAGACTGCTCCACTCTCAGTCTAACTAACCTCAACAGGCTTTGGTCATTCATCCAGATCCTACCTACTAGTGACGAAGATGAAGTGGAACCATCCTTTCAGCCTCCTCTCACTGCATTCAAAACCCCGTTTTTAATTGAGTTTCTTTGTGTGTTTTTCTTTGTTTCGGGTCATCTTTTGTGACCAGAAAGCCGACAGAATATGTACAGAACGACACGGGAACAGACGGGGCTGTTGAAAGGCCCTGTCGGCTCCAGAGGAAATGTCTCGTGCAGGAGGGCTGGGCGCATTGTCAGGGACTGTCAGCTTGCTAATGGGAACATCAGGAACCCACAAAGCATGGCCACCCTTCTGTGTTCCTGTGTGTTGCTACGGAGACTCGGATAAGTGGCCCTGAGCTTGGGGCCATGCATCAATGTGTCAGGAGGTGGAAAGGGGGACGAAGGGAGGAGATGTAAATGAGAGGGGGAGAGGAGAGGCCACCAGGCCACCAAGGGAAGAGGTGTCCTGGTGGTTGCTCATCTCGCTTTCGCTCGTTCGCCCGCTTAATCTTGTTGCCTCTCTCCCCTCCCTCTCTTTCTCTCTTGTCCCCTATGTCTCTCTCCCTCTCTCTTTTCCTCTGTTTCTCTTTTCCTCTCTCTCCGTCTCTCTCTGCCTCTCTCCCTCTCTCTTTTCCTCTCTCTCCGTCTCTCTCTGCCTCTCCCCTCTCTCTCCCCTCTTCTCTCTCCCCTCTCTTCTCCGTCTCTCTCTCTCTCTCTCTCTCCCTCTCTGTCGATCTCTCCCCCCTCTCTCTGTGTGTTCGCTCCCTCCCTGTGTCTCTCCCAGGATGCGAGGAGATTCTGAAGACAGCTCTCGGCCCACGCAGTGTGCCCCCCCAGCCCTATGAGACAGACAATGGCTACATCTACCAGGTAAGGACTCTCCAAGTACAGCAGCTACTCTAGTGTTATACTAGGAAAATACTCTACTGAAGGACCCTCTAGGACCCAAGTAAAGGAACCTATCCTAGAAAAGTACACTATGGAAGGAACTATACTAGAATATCTTCTTCATCTTGACATACTCAGGTTTTTGTATTGAGGATCATGGTCCCAGATGCAGTAGACCAGTAGAAGACTGCTACTGGGACGTGACCTAATACCCATCTGGGAACACGTCATTGTTTCTCAACTATGCCATCTCTCTCTCTCTCTCTCTCTCTCTCTCTCTCTCTCTCTCTCCTCTCCTCTCTCTCTCTCTCTCTCTCTCTCTCTCTCTCTCTCTCTCTCTCTCCTCTCTCTCTCTCTCTCTCTCTCTCCTCCCCCTCTCACCCCTCCCTCTCTTTCTCTCTCGTCCTGCCCTTCTCTCTCTTCTCCTTCTCTCTCTCCTCCCTCTCTCTCTCCTCCCTCTCCTCTCTCTCTCTCTCTCTCTCTCCTCTCTCTTTCTCTCTCTCTCCCCCTCGCTCTCTCCTCCCCCCCTCTCACCCCTCCCTCTCTTTCTCTCTCGTCCTGCCCTTCTCTCTCTTCTCCCTTCTCTCTCTCCTCCCTCTCTCTCCTCCCCTCTCCTCTCCTCTCTCTCTCTCTCTCTCTTTCTCTCTCTCTCCCCCTCGCTCTCTCCTCCCCCCTCTCACCCCTCCCTCTCTTTCTCTCTCGTCCTGCCCTTCTCTCTCTTCTCCTTCTCTCTCTCCTCCCTCTCTCTCTCTCCTCCCTCTCTCTCTCTCCCTCCTCTCTCTCTCTCTCTCTCTCTTTCTCTCTCTCTCCCCCCTGCTCTCTCCTCCCCCTCTCACCCCTCCCTCTCTTTCTCTCTCGTCCTGCCCTTCTCTCTCTTCTCCTTCTCTCTCTCCTCCCTCTCCTCTCTCTCTCCCTCCTCTCTCTCCCCTCCTCTCTCTCTCTCTCTCTCTCTCTCTCCTCCCTCTCTCTCTTTATGCTGTTGATCTCTTGGATCCATGATGGCTTTGTTCTTTCTCTTGTCTCTCGCTCTCATTATGTCTCGTGTTCAGTCACGTTGTCCTCATCGGCGAACCAGGAACAGTTATCGGGGGGGGGCTTGTGTGTGTGTGTATTTGTTTGTGACTGCGTGTGTGCCTGACTGTGTGTGCGCGCGACAGTGTTTGTCTGTGTGTTCGTCCAATCTGTCCACTGACCCTCACAGATTGGTAGGGTGCTCACATTTTGTTTTGCCCTTCACTTTTGTTTTCTGCAGTCTGGTTCAAAGTCTTTGTTTCCATGAGAACCACATCCCTGCCACCGACAAGCGTCTGTCTGGTGTGCATGTGTGTGTGTCTGTCTGGTGTAGCATGTGTGTGAGTCTGTCTGGTATGTTCGTTTTTGTATTGTGCTGCCGCCTCATCTTATTGTGAATGTCCTGCTTCTCCTGCTCACTCTGAGATTGCCTTGCCTCAGGTCACCCTGCCTGTCAGTGTGTGTGTGCGCGCGCGTGTGTGTGTGTCTGAAGTCTCCCTGGCCGGCAGTGGTAAATGCATTGGAAAATACAATTTGTTTCCTTCCAACCTGTCGATATATCATCGTGCTGTTGTGAATTAAAGTTTTCCTGGCGCCCAGACAGCTCTTGGCCCCTGGCCCCGATACCTATTTGCGAGCCCCTGCTGAGGGGTGGGGGTGGGTTGGGGGGGTGGGGGTGGTGGTGGGTTGGGGGGGTGGGGGTGGTGGCCTGGGTCCAGCAGAACGTCCGTCAGCAGCACAACAATCCACCTCGTGTCGGAGCAGGCCCGACGGTTCGTAACCAGAGGAGGGTGTTTGTGCTGCATCGTAGTGAGGTTGAGTGTCATGTTGTTGTGGGTGGTGGAGGGAGGGAGGGAGGGAGAGAGGGAGAGAGGGAGAGAGGGAGAGAGGAGGGGGAGAGAGAGATATAGGGAAAGAGAGAGAGAGAGAGAGAGGGAGGGAGAGGGAGGGAGGGCATAGATGAGGAGAGGGGAAAGGGGGCCGGGCGGAGGAGGGCAGGGGGAGAGAGGAAGATGAGGGAAGAAGAGAGGAGACAGTTCCTCCCCTTGTACAATGACCTTGAGTCACTCCATACAAGCACTCGCTCTCTCTCTCTCTCTCTCCTCTCTCTCTCTCTCTCTCTCTCTCTCTCTCTCTCTCTCATACACACACTCTATGGGAGTCGTATACTTTAGTTCCTTTTCGAGTTCAATACAGGTTTTTCTAGTAATACATGACTTGGGGAGCTGTTCAGCTAAGGCAGTAAAAAGATTCACGCTGTAGTAGTTTGAGTTACCGATCAATGCCTGTGGATGAATATGATATATTTTGTGACGCTCGTTTCTGTTTATCTTTGTAAACAGTTGAATTAGAGGAACTGAGTTACAACTGTAGCAGAGAGGGTGTGTGTGTGTGTCTGTGTGTGTGTCTGTGTTGTTAGTGATGGACAGTGTGTGTGCACTGTTGACATTTGCATGTCTATACACATTTGCTTGTGTTTTGTTTAAGTGTAGATTTATTACGTTTGTGTGCGTGTGCGGGTGTGGGTGTGGGTGTGGGTGTGTGTGTGTGTGTGTATGGGTACATAATTCCCCTAGTCAGCAGACTGTGATTGGTTTAGGCAGGGGGTCTGTCAGTATTTCAGCTGGACTGCCGGTCCTGTGAGATGATGAGTCTGTCGAGCCTCCACACACTCATAACCTTTACTGGGCCCATGAAACTTAATGTGATGCCACCGTGCCTTGAGAATGATGGAGAGTCCTGCAGTTCTCTACATGTTTCACCAGAGGGCGCCGTTTTACCTGAAAACTGCACACTCGACAGGAAGCCTTGCTGGCGAAGGCCGCATGAATAGGAGTCTCCGCTAGCTAACTCAGGAAGGTGGTGTGTTCATCCTGGCTTGGCGTAACCTTTTATGAACCCTTGTTGCGTTTGTGTGGATGGTCGTTCAAAGACGAAATTCTGGATGAAAACTGTGTGAGCAGACACACACACACACTTCAGTAGCTGTTATGTGATGGTTCCTGTTGACCTTTCTCGCTGCCATGACTCATAGCACTCATCAGTGTGATGATGAGTGCTGAGTAGGGACCTCTGTCTAGCACTGCTGACGTCCCTCACACACACACGCACACACACACGCACACACACACGCACACACGCACACACACACAGTAAAGACACTATACACACACAGTAAAGACACTATACACATCACACATACTGACTTGCATCTACTACAACACACACACACACACACACCCATGCACACACACAGTAAAGACACTATACACATCACACATACTGACTTGCATCTACTACAACCACACACACACACACACGCATGCACACACACAGTAAAGACACTATACACATCACACATACTGACTTGCATCTACTATAACACACACACAGACACACACACAGACACACGTGCACCAGAAGCAACGTCTACAGGTGCTGCACACACATGAACACACTCCAGATAGGAGTGTGTGCATCAGGTCCATTACCTGTACTGTACTAAGCCTTTCGGTGAATTAATCGAGTCTGAACATCTGCTCATGGATCCAGTCTGACTCACCTGCGTAGGTTGTGTGTGTGTGTGTGTGTGCGTGTGTGTGGGAGAGAGACAGAGAGAGAGAACACATAATGAGGTAATGGGATTTGAGGATTGTGCAGTCTTCAGCTTAAGATGTTGCGCACTAAGGACACACACTCTCGGGCTGAACTGTGTGTGTGTGTGTGTGTTTCAATATGAGACAGGCATGGGCGTTCGTTTCTGAGGCATGCTGTATGACTACAAATTATTTCTTATTTATCCAATGATTTCTTATGGTCCCTGTCTGTACCCACGTCACTTCATTAAATCATGGATTTAATGAAGTCTCTCTTACAGTCTTAGTGACGCAAGTCAAATATAGATTCCCAAGAGGGAGCGATTCAGACGCAGTTACACCGAAACGCCACAGGACGCACCAACTCCCCTTCAACTGAACGCCTGCGTCGCTCAGACGAAACCAAAGAGGAAGACAGACAGGTGGTCGGTGGGGCCGATTTGTTCTAACGTTTGTTCACTTCTTCAGTGCTTCAGAATCCTGCTGTGGATGTGAGTAAGATCCAGTTTGACCCCAACACCACTCTTGCTGTGGGGAGAAGAATCTCCATAACCTCAATGGCAGGGTTTCCCAGATTCGTTAAGAAGCTCTTAACGCTATGAGCTTCTTAGGAGCGTTCTAAGAGCGTTCTAGAACGTTCTAGAGCATTCTTAGAACGCTCCTAAGAGCTTCTTAACAAATGTGGGAAACCCGGCCAATCTCAGTTTGGCAAGATATTTGGTGTTTGAGTCTTTGTCTTGGAGCACTCTTGATGAAATGGACCGTTTTAGAACGTAGACAACAAACTGTAGCAACATTGCACGACTGTCGGACCGATCTTTTGTTGATGGCCTGGGAAGTTTGTAGCGTGTGGGTACAAATCACCTTGGCCGGGTTTCCCAGATTCGCTAAGAAGCTCTTAACGCTAAGAGCTTCTTAGGAGCGTTCTAAGAACGCTCTAGAACGCTCTTAGAACGCTCCTAAGAAGCTCTCAGCGTTAAGAGCTTCTTAACGAATCTGGGAAACCCGGCCCTTGTTAGTGAGCCTACTGGTGGATATTGTGTATGTGTGTAAGGGTGACAGGCAAATCAATTCCTCCACCTATGTTCTTGTGTCTTGCCTTTGTGTGGGCTGTTTAAACACATTTAAACAACAACAACTGTATTAGAACCTATGATATACCCCATTTGTCAACCAAGCCTCTTAACGCAGCTTGCCTATTGGTACCTGAAACAGGTTGTCCTCCAATCAGACTCAAGCGCTTGACTGGACACAGTCGGTATTGGAGCGGTTGAAATGCATGGCATTGCCTCCCTCTCCCCTCTCCCCTCCTCTCTCCATCTATCCCCCTCTCTCCCCTCCTCTCCTTCTCCCCTTCTCCCCCTCTCCCTCCCTCCCCTCCCTCCCTCCTCCTCCTCTCCCCTCCTCTCCTCGCCCTCGCCCTCTCTCTCTGTCTCCCTCTCTCTCCCTCCATCTCTCTTTTGTTCGGAAGCCTTTGAAGTCTCCATCCTGCTTGGAGACTGCCGACTTGTGTATGTTTGTTGTTGTGGGGTTTAAAGTGGGTGTGTAGTACACCCCCCCCCCCCCCCCACCCCACCTTGTGGTGATGAGCCCAACAAGCGTGCGCGTGCGCTGAAGCAGCATAACCTGTCTCTAAAGCAACAAGGACAGCGTGTGTGTGTGTGTCTGCTTGATTTCGATTCACCATTTGAACACAAAGTGCCTAAGTTTCCATGTTCAGTTGTTATAAATCTGCTGTGCGGGTGCCCCCCCCCCCCAGAGTGTAAGCGCTGCAGAGCTGAAGGCTGAACCTCGATCGATTTATCCACTGCCAAGTTCCTCTCCAGCCCTAACCCAAAAATTATTCTGCCTCCCTCTCTCTTTCTCTCTCTCTCTCTTTCTCTCCCTCTTTCTCTCTCTCTCTCTCTCTCTCTCTCTCTCTCTCTCTCTCTCTCTCTCTCTCTCTCTTTCTCTCCCTCTCTCTTTCTTTCTCTCCCTCTCTCTCTCTCTTTCTTTCTCTCCCTCTCTCTCTCTCTTGCTCTCCTTCTCTCTTTCCTCGCTCGCTTTTCTTCCTTCCTTCCTTCCTTCCTTCCCCCCTCCTCCTCTCCCTCTCTCTCCCTCCCTCTGTCACAGACACCTTCCCCTTATTTGTAGTCGATAGCATCCACTCCTCTGTCCTCCTGAAGTCAAAATGGAAACAGTGTTTTATTGGTCAGCCATTGGCTGGACAGGAAGTTTGATGGTTGATTATTTCTGGCAGAAGCTAAGCCGGTGTTGTCTTTGTCTCTGTGTAGACAAGGTCATACTGTACAGTACCGTGCCCTTGGTTATGAGCAAAGATACAAACCTTTTCCTAGTATTTTCTTATAACATTGAAATCATGGTATAAAAGAGAGATTCTCTGTTTAACATGGCTCTTTTTTTAGCCCTGTTTATTAACATCCACCTGGGTCAGTATGACATGAAAAGTAGAAGACATCGAGGTGCATTGGTTTCGTGCTGGTAAGTCGAATCAAGGGCATTCAAGTATTTGCAAATAGTATTTGACCCAAGTCTGGAGTCCCCAATCGTGTTAGTGGTCAGGCTGGCCACCGGGCAGGTCTCATCAGCCCAGACGGCCGTTAGACCGTTGGAAGGAATGACTGGCTGTCTGTGTCGGGATGATTAGATTACTGTCTATCACAGGAGTGACTCCCTCTCTGTGAGGGTTAACGGCACGGGACAAACAGGATATTTTGTCGCTCTCTCTCTTCCTGATCTCTCTCTCTTTGTCTTGTGGCTACTTTTGCACACACACACAGAACTGTGACTCGATGGGGACAGTCTGAAATGCTGAAGGGAGAGATGGAGGGAGTGTGTGTGTGTGTATGTGAGAGAGACAGGGGGAGACAGAGGCACAGATAAAGGGAGAGAGAGAGAGAGAGAGATTAGCGGATGTTGCAATGCCTTGCATTCTCGCTGATGTCACCGCTGGGGGCTGGCCTAGCCGAACAGTTGCTTAGCAACAACCCGGAGCGAGAAAGAACGAGGGAGCGAGAGTGGAAAGAGGTTGGCGTATCCATCAGGGGGTGTGGCCTTACCCCGGCAACAGTTGCCGTAGCCCAAGCGTCGGCGTGTGTTCAAATTTGAACGGGTGGGCTGCAGCGAGGGTGCGTGCGTGTGTTGGTAACGTCTGTGTGAGCGCCTGTGTGTGTGTGTGTGTGTCACCATCCCGCCATCGGGAACATCTCAGCTCCAGCTCTTTGGATTCGACTGAAAGGACCTCGGTGGAGTTGAACCTGCACCTGCTTGTGGGCTTTTGGTTCTACTTCCTTGTTTGTGTCTGGGGGAGCCGCCAGTGCTGGGACTGAACACCTGTGTGTTGAGGCCGTGTTTAAGGCGTGTGCCTGCACTCGGGTTTGTGGATTACCCCTGTCGGGACTACAGCGTGTGTGTGTGTGTGAGTGTAAGGCTGTGTCGGCTGGTTTGATGTCGGTGACGGTGAACTCAGACTTGGAGGGGTCTTTCTGGAGGGCTGGAGGAGACGGTTCCCCTACACTAACCTGCACGGTAAGGTGTGTGTGTGTGTGGTGTGTGTGTGTGGTGTGTGTGTGTGTGTGTGTGTGTGTGTGTGTGTGTGTGTGTGTGTGTGTGTGTGTGTGTGTGTGTGTGTGTGTGTGTGTGTGTGTGTGTGTGTGTGTGTGTGTGTGTGTGTGTGTGTGAACAAGTTGGAAATGGACATGGGTAGACAGTGACTGTGTGAGTGAGCATGTGTCTGTGTGTGGGTGTGTGTGTGTGTGTGTGAATTAGTTGGAAATGGGCATGGGTAGACAGTGACTGTGTGAGTGAGCATGTGTCTGTGTGTGTGTGTGTGAATTAGTTGGAAATGGACATGGTGTGTGTGCGCGCGCACGTGGTCTGCATGCGAGCAGACCGAACGCTGCAGCAGTCAAGCCACAACCATTGTTCTCCAACTCTCCTGCAAAGATGTCACTCGTCTCCGCGATGAGCTAAGGTGTGTGTGTTCACACACGCCCACACGCACACCTTGGCACGTCACTCTATCCTTCGTTTCACATGGACTTCTCTCCTTTTTCCCCCTTTTTTTGTCTGCTATGTGTGTGTGTTTGTGCATGTAAGTGCACGCACATTTACTGATTACATGTTCTTCCATACAGTGTGTGGTGTGTGTGTGTGTGAGTGAGTGTGTGTGTGTGTGTGTGTGTCTGCTCCCTATGTGCCCAGGCCCTTGGGGAGGTTGATGGATAACTTTCCATTCTCAGCAGCAGCATAACAGCCTGTACTGTAACACAGGGCAGGGAACGTAACCACGGATACACATCCCTCTGGCTCTGCTGTGTTATACTGTACTATACTGTACATACTGTACTATACTCTTCTGTACACTAATGGTACCATTCACCCTAGTCTGGATTTTCGGGTGTGTGGCGTGTGCGCACAGTATACTATGTCAGTATGTGTGTGTACAGTATTCAATGTGATATGTGTATAAGGTAGTGTGTGTGTGTATACAGTATAATGTGTATGTGTCTTCACAGTGTCGTGTGTGTGTGTGTTGGTGTGTGTGTCTGCCCTGTTCCTCACCTGGACTAGAACACACTAACTCCATTAGCCTCTTGCTACAACCGGCCTGACAGGCACTAATCCATTTGAAGCTAAAGAGGTTACTTCATTCACATGCTAAGTAATGTGTGTGTGTGTGTGTGTGGAGGGGGGGGGGGGGTATATGGGTTGCAGCTTGAGGGGTCTTGTTTGAATATAGCTAAGAGGGGGCAACCCAAAAGGATTGGGTTGACGGAGTTTGACGGCCACCTGTGGTGAGCACCATGCGTGTGTGTGTGTGTTTGATGTGTTACAACATTATATCAAAGGTCAAGCAGGACAAGGAGTCCATTAGCATTCCTTCTCTGTCTCTCCCTCTTACCCCTCCCATCTCCCTTTCTCTCTCCCTCTCTCACCCCCTCCCATCTCCCTTTCTCTCCCCCCCCCCCCCCAACCCCACCTCTCTCTCTGCCTATCACCTCCTCCTCTCTTCTCATTTCTCACTTTCCTTTTTTGCGGTTGAACGTTGGCCTATGTGATGGGGGGGCGGGGGGGGGGGGGGGTCAACCTGCGGTGTCATGCTACATCAGCATCTGACACGGTCAAGAGAGAGAGATATGTGTGTGTGTTGTGCCTGAGAGCAGAGATGTTCATACCAGCACTAGTGACGTTTTGATCCAGTGATCACTGACACACACACACCCGACTCCACCCAGAGTCCTTTGTTGTCCTCCTTGCGTGCTCCCTCTCCCTCTCCCATCCCTCTCTCCCCCTCCCTCTCTCCCTCTCCCCTCCCTCTCTCCCTCTCCCATCCCTCTCTCCCTCTCCCCTCCCTCTCTCCCTCTCCCCTCCCTCTCTCCCTCTCCCATCCCTCTCTTCCATCCCTCTCTCCCTCTCCCCTCCCTCTCTCCCTCCCATCCCTCTCTCCCTCTCCCCTCCCTCTCTCCCTCTCCCATCCCTCTCTCCCTCTCCCATCCCTCTCTCCCTCTCCCATCCCTCTCTCCCTCTCCCCTCCCTCTCACCATCGCCCAGACTAAAACACGTCTATAATTTATGACGGGGAGTGAAAGCTTTGAGTCGTTTCTTGAATCAGGATGTTACACCCCCACCCTGAAACAAAGACAAGAGACCACACACACACACACACACACACACACACACTGTGGTTTTAAATGTAAAACAGGTGTTTTTGGAAAGTGTTTCTTAATTTATCCTGGATATGAAAGGAGCAAAAACTGCCAACAAACTTTCCACTGTGTGTGTGTGTGTCTGTCTGGTGAGTCTAGGCATGTGGATATATTATTTAGGTTACACACACACACACACACACACAGTACAGGGGTAGCAGACATATCTAGGTCAGGCCACATCCCTCCTGAGTCTCCCCTTAGTCTGTACCTTCACCCCTAGTCCGATATGTCCACACAGTTACCTCCCCTACATAAACACACCAGTGTTTCTAGAACACGCTACAGTATACACGACATCTACCTCTTTGGTGGGGTTGAAGGACAGGACAGCATTGCAGTGGACTGTGTGTGTGTTTATGGGGCTGCACCCTTCCTCCCTTGGGGGGTTGTGTGTGTGTGTGTGTGTCCTCGGTGGTGGCTGCAGGGATGGCTCTCTGTGTGACTGGCTAATAAAGATAATGCAGCACACCATCCTCTCCCCCCTCCTCCCTTTGTATCCCTCCTACCAACCACCTTCTCCTCCCTCTCTCTCCTCGCTAACACCCTCTCTTCCCCCCCTCTCTCTCCTCCCGGTCACCCTCTCCTCCCCCGTCTCTCTCTCTCATTCCTACAGATCACCCTCTCCTCCCCCCTCTCTCTCTCTCTCCTCCCCCCCCCCCCTCAGCTCATCGAGGTGTGAATAAGGCTGAGAGGTGGCATACGTCTGGATATGAATATCTAATAGTCAGCTCTTCGACCCGGGGAGAGAGACAACGATTGAGGAGAAGGAGAGAGAGATGGATGACGACGGGTGAAAGTCGACTCTAGGAAGTACAAATAAATAAATAGGGGATCGTGATGAAGACGGAAAACATGAGCGAGAGACAATCTTACCACGTTGTCCCTCACATCCTTCCTCCATCTCTGCCAGGAGGGAAAAAGTAACCGGGGCAGAAATATGAGGGAGAGAAATGATGGGATGGATAACATGCGAGGGCGAGAGAAGATGAGAGAGAGAGAGAGAGAGAGAGAGAACTACTCAGACAGCTGTGTGGCATGCGGACGTGACCAGCATCGTCTTCAGCCTGGGCTTTTCTCTGCACACCACCGCATTCGTCCCAACACACACACCCCGCCGCACACTGCACACTAACACACACACCCCGCCGCACACTGCACACTAACACACACACCCCGCCGCACACTGCACACTAACACACACGCCCCGCCGCACACTGCACACTAACACACACACCCCGCCGCACACTGCACACTAACACACACACCCCGCCGCACACTGCACACTAACACACACACCCGCCGCACACTGCACACTAACACACACACCCCGCCGCACACTGCACACTAACACACACGCCCGCCGCACACTGCACACTAACACACACACCCCGCCGCACACTGCACACTAACACACACGCCCCGCCGCACACTGCACACTAACACACACGCTCCGCGTCCAATCACCAGGCGCGTTAAGACACTTCCTCTAAACTTGTGAGAGGAATGGATTTAGAGTGGAAAGCAGTAGAGAGCCAGGATTTTGGTGGAATGTCTGTTTGTTTGTGTGTGTGTGTGTGTGTGTGTGTTAGGATGGTCTAACTGTACCCCAGGGAGTGGGAGAGGCCAGTTTACAGTAACCTCACATCATCACATCATCAGTCCCAAACATATGCATGGGTTTGGTACCCATGAAGAGGGTGTGAGGGTGTGTGTGAGGGTGTGTGTGAGGGTGTGTGTGAGGGTGTGTGTGAGGGTGTAATGGCGTTGTTAGCCCTTCAGACAGCCGTGAAGAAGAGTAACTGCAGACGTTAAATCACAGATTTAATGAAGCTGCTATAAATATCCTTCTGAGGGAGGAAAATGGGAGAGAGAGAGAGAGAGAGAGAGAGAAAGAAAGAGAGGGGGAGGGAGGGAGATGGAGAGGGGGATGGAGGGAGGGAGAAAGAGAGATGGAGAGGGAGAGGGAAGGAGGGAGAGGGGGGGAACCGGGAGAGGGATGAGGCAGGAGAAAGGGAGGGAAACCATGTGAGAGAAAGGAAGGGAGAGACTAAATCGGTAAGAAGATGTCTATATTACAAAAAGGAAATGTCTAGAATATGTCCAAATATACCTGGCAACTGTACTGCCCCTTCTGTCAAACACACTACGCCACCCGAAATGCCTGTTTTACACACAAGAAATGATACAGCTGATGCTCATGTACTCTGCTCAGCATAGATGTTTGTGTCTCACAGCAGTGGACTGCTGGATCTGTACACCAATTTATACCAAATATTGTGAGAAGTGGAAGATCCAAAATGCTGTGTGTAGAGGTCAATGTCTCCTTCCTTGGGAACGAGCTCACGTTTTGGTTGAATGCTGGTTGGAGTTCGGTTGAACGCTGGTCAGTAGTGATCATAAATGGTGAACTTGACGTGTGTGTGTGTGTGTGTGTGCATAGCACGGTGAAGCCAGACTGGGCCCTCCCCCCGTCATCATGTGCACGCGACCCTACCCAGACTGCTCCGTGTTCCGGGCGAGCGGCAGAGACGCCGAGTGTGACATGGACAGCGCCGCGGAGAACGGGACGGGGTCGGACTCCTCGGACGGCGGCCGTGGCGACAGGTAACCGGGGACGCCCAGTGACTCTCTCTGGTTAGGACAGTGTGGTTCTCAGCCCTGGTACGCTGATGCCCCCCCCTGCCCTGCATGTTCTAGATGTCTTCCAAACACACCTGATTCAAATGAATGGGTCGTTATCAGATTTAGCAGAAGCCTGGGAATGAGCCATTCATTTGAGTCAGGGGTGTTGGAAGAGGGAAACATCTAGAACATGCAGGGCAAGGGGGTCCCTGAGGGCCATGGTTGAGAACCACACGCGCTGGGTGGGTTTGACTCTTATATCGACTTATTAGTGATTTGCCGAAGCTCTGCCTCTGACTCCGTCTCTGTTATCTGATTGGGTGTAGTCCGGGCCAGCTGATTGGCTCAGCCTCTGCGTCCGTCATCTCGGGGGAGGAGCAGTTTGAGGACTACGGCGAGGGGGAGGACGTGGACTTCACTCCCAGCAGCCCCTGCCCCGACGATGACACGCGCACCAATGGCTTCTCGGATCTGGGCTCCTCCCTGCCTTCCAGGTTGGTCACACAGACGCGCACACACCACACACACACACACACACACACACACACACACCCACACGCATGTGTGGAGGTACAAATAGGTGTTCATTTTCAAAGATGTTTTGTAATGTGTGGGTGTGTGTGTGTTCAGTGCGGGCCAGACCCCTCAGAAGATGCGTCACCTGTACAACACTGAGCTGTTGGACATCTACTGCTCCCAGTGCTGCAAGAAGGTCAACCTGCTCAACGACCTGGAGGCCAGGCTCAAGAACCTGAAAGCCAACAGGTAACACACACACGCTCACACACATATGCAGACACACATGCACTCACACACACACACACACACACACGCAGACACACGCACACACACAAGCAGACACACACATGCAGACACACACACACATGCAGACCCACACACACACCTCCAGACACACGCACACACACATGCAGACACACACACAAGATTCACTTGAGCTCGCACGTTCACGCTTACTCAGGCGCATGCATCGTATTTTATTCGTGCTTGCTCGCTTTCCCAATCCTACTCACACACACACACACACACACACACACACACACACACACACACACACACACACACACACACACACACACACTTCAAAGCCAGCCAGCCAGAGAGAAGAGGGAGAGGAAATTCAGCATGTCATTCAGCAGACATGGACTCCTAGTTAATCCCGTTCTTATGTTCGACGATACCTTGTCATATCAAAGACCAGATTAGGACACACTGCTCTGATGGAAGCTAGCTATGATATCCTCGGGCCTTTACAAAACACACACACACACACACATTTTGTTAATATAGGATTTATTTTTCCAGAAAATCCTCTCTCCTCCCCTCAAGTACCAGTCCCAGAACCCTTATCAAGGGAAGAGCCTGCTGGTTACCATAGCACTGCATCCCAGTTTGGTGGGGGGGGGGGGGGGGGGGAAGTTGATGTGTGTTTTAATGTGTGTATATGAGAAAACAGATTCTGGTGCAGGGAAAAGTAATTTTAAGGATAGCACGAAAGTGCACTCTGAAAATGGGGCGCTCTATGAGAATAGTAGAGTCATTAGAGAAAATATTAGAAATATCATATTTTTTTAAGGCCAGAGAAAACGTATGCGCTGCTGAAAATCATTTTCCAGACAGAACTTTGAGGTTGTTTACACAAATGGCCGTCTAGACACAGTCTGCTGCTTTATTTACTCAGAATAAAAGTTGTCTTTACAGTGTATATACAGTGTAAATGTTGAATGGCATATACAGCGTACACACCACCAGGAAGTCCTTGTCCTCAGTGGGACAGTCAGGACTCGTGGACTCATAGAGAGGACATGTGACACACCTGGGTCCACTGGCTGGCAGGTTTCAGTTCATGTTAGCGGAGGGGTGTGTGTTGGGTAACACACACATGCGTCCTCTCTCTCTCTCTCTCTCTCTCTCTCTCTCTCTCTCTCTCTCTCTCTCTCTCTCTCTCGCTCTCTCTCTCTCATATATTGTGTGTGAACTAAGCGTGATGTACAGTAAGGGGTTTAAGTGTGTGTGTGTTATGTAAAACCAGGTCATGCTAACAGGCCTGCCACTATAATTGGAGTCGAGGACAGGACAGGTGTTCTATTAAAAACACAGATCTTCCTGTCACCTCCCCCTCCCCTTCCTCTCCCTCCTCCTCCTCCTCCTCCTCCCCACCTCTCCCTCCTCCTCCTCTTCTCTTTCTGATTACCTGGATAATCCTTCCATGCAACCAATATACCCTGAGTCTGACCCTGATCTCCTTTCCTGTAGCGCACACACACACACACACACCTTACCTTGACCAAGACTAGCTTGTCCTAAATCAAGCCCTGCTACCCTGAATACTTAACCCAGTGTACTTTAGGACCCAGAGTTGTTCCTGGTCAAAGGAGGTGATGGGGGGGAAATGTCCTCATTCAGAAGCAGCCCAGTTAAGACATGAAAAGGTGACAAATGGATATCAGCCGTTTCATGAATGTTCATGCTGGTATTTGCTCTTCCTTTTCAGCCCCAACCGAAAGATCTCCAGCACGGCCTTCGGACGGTAGGTCCTCTCAGTTTGGCCTGCGAGCATCGAGCTCCTAGCTCGGTGGTTTTGCTGCGCGTCTGCTAAGGGATTCCCTTTTTCGTTCTATACCGTTCCCTCTCCTCTTTTCCACACCCTTTTCCTCGTCACCTTATTTTCTTTCCTCCCCCCCCCCCCCTCCACCCTTCTTTCTCCACTCTGTCCCTCTTTACCAACTAATTATCCCCCATCCCTCTCTTGCTTCTTCTCTCCCTCCTCCTCCCCTCCTCCTCCTCTTTCTCCTCTCTAGTCAGCTGTTCCAGCACAACCACAGTGCTTTCAGCTCCAGCCAGGGCAGCACTGAGGACCTGTTTAGAGACAGCATCGACTCCTGCGACGTGGACATCACTGAGAAGGTACATTTAGTCATTTAGCAGAGGTACACAAACACACACACACGCGTTACAGTACACAGATTGACACATCGAGATGAGCACACGCCGTCTCAAACACGCACACGGACGTCCGTTATTCAGTCGTACTCTCTCACAGGCACACACACACACACACACACACACACTCCCCGTACTGTCCGACACTCAGAAATGAATTGGGCCCATATGGAGATGTGTGTCGGTGTTATTGTGTGTGTGTGTGTGGTGTCTAACAGTCCCACCCTGCTCTCACCCCTCAGGTGAGCTACCTGGAGAAGAAAGTGACTGAGCTGGAGAACGACAGCCTAGCCAACGGTGACCTCAAGTCCAAACTCAAACATGAGAACACCCAGCTGGTTCACAGGTAACACACACACACACAGCTGGTTCACAGGTAACACACACACACAGCTGGTTCACAGGTAACACACACACACAGCTGGTTCACAGGTAACACACACACACACACACACAGCTGGTTCACAGGTAACACACACACACAGCTGGTTCACAGGTAACACACACACACAGCTGGTTCACAGGTAACACACACACACACACACACAGCTGGTTCACAGGTAACACACACACAAGCAAGCTTGCAGGAAATAACATTATACAAAACAATCTTAGACAATACAATTGAGTTTGACCGTGCGTGTGTGTGTGTGTGTCAGGGTCCATGAGCTGGAGGAGCAGGTCAAGGACCAGGAGACGCGGGCGGAGCAGACTCTGGAGGAGGAGCTGAGGAGACACCGAGAGGCCTTCAGCAAGATGGAGCGAGACAGGAACACGGAGATAGAGCTGCTCTGTAACAGGTACACACACACAACCTGGCTACACACACACAACCTGGCTACACACACACACACACAACCTGGCTACACACACACAACCTGGCTACACACACACACACACACAACCTGGCTACACACACACAACCTGGCTACACACACACACACACACAACCTGGCTACACACACACACACACAACCTGGCTACACACACACAACCTGGCTACACACACACACACACACAACCTGGCTACACACACACAACCTGGCTACACACACACAACCTGGCTACACACACACAACCTGGCTACACACACACAACCTGGCTACACACACACACACACAACCTGGCTACACACACACACACACAACCTGGCTACACACACACACACACAACCTGGCTACACACACACACACAACCTGGCTACACACACACACACACAACCTGGCTACACACACACAACCTGGCTACACACACACAACCTGGCTACACACACACAACCTGGCTACACACACAACCTGGCTACACACACACACACACAACCTGGCTACACACACACAACCTGGCTACACACACACACACACAACCTGGCTACACACACACACACACAACCTGGCTACACACACACAACCTGGCTACACACACACACACACAACCTGGCTACACACACACACACACAACCTGGCTACACACACACACACACAACCTGGCTACACACACACACACAACCTGGCTACACACACACACACACAACCTGGCTACACACACACAACCTGGCTACACACACACAACCTGGCTACACACACACAACCTGGCTACACACACAACCTGGCTACACACACACACACACAACCTGGCTACACACACAACCTGGCTACACACACACAACCTGGCTACACACACACAACAACCTGGCTACACACACACACACACACAACCTGGCTACACACACACACACACACAACCTGGCTACACACACACAACCTGGCTACACACACAACAACCTGGCTACACACACAACAACCTGGCTACACACACACAACCTGGCTACACACACACACACACAACCTGGCTACACACACACACACAACCTGGCTACACACACACAACCTGGCTACACACACACAACCTGGCTACACACACACAACCTGGCTACACACACAACCTGGCTACACACACACAACCTGGCTACACACACACAACCTGGCTACACACACACAACCTGGCTACACACACACACACACACAACCTGGCTACACACACACAACCTGGCTACACACACACACACACAACCTGGCTACACACACACACACACAACCTGGCTACACACACACAACCTGGCTACACACACACAACCTGGCTACACACACACACAACAACCTGGCTACACACACACAACCTGGCTACACACACACACAACAACCTGGCTACACACACACAACCTGGCTACACACACACACAACAACCTGGCTACACACACACAACCTGGCTACACACACACACACAACCTGGCTACACACACACACACACAACCTGGCTACACACACACAACCTGGCTACACACACACACACACAACCTGGCTACACACACACACACACAACCTGGCTACACACACACACACACAACCTGGCTACACACACACACACACAACCTGGCTACACACACACACAACAACCTGGCTACACACACACAACCTGGCTACACACACACACACAACCTGGCTACACACACACACACACAACCTGGCTACACACACACAACCTGGCTACACACACACACACACAACCTGGCTACACACACACACACACAACCTGGCTACACACACACACACACAACCTGGCTACACACACACACACACAACCTGGCTACACACACACACACACACAACCTGGCTACACACACACACAACCTGGCTACACACACAACCTGGCTACACACACACACACAACCTGGCTACACACACACACAACCTGGCTACACACACACACAACCTGGCTACACACACACACACACAACCTGGCTACACACAGACGGACAAACACACAACCTGGCTACACACACACACAACCTGGCTACACACACACACACAACCTGGCTACACACAGACGCACAAACACACAACCTGGCTACACACACACACAACCTGGCTACACACACACACAACCTGGCTACACACACACACACACAACCTGGCTACACACACACACAACCTGGCTACACACACACACACACAACCTGGCTACACACACACACACACAACCTGGCTACACACACACACACACACAACCTGGCTACACACACACACACACAACCTGGCTACACACACACACACACACACAACCTGGCTACACACAGACGGACAAACACACAACCTGGCTACACACACACATGCAACCTGGCTACACACACACACAACCTGGCTACACACACACACACACAACCTGGCTACACACAGACGGACAAACACACAACCTGGCTACACACACACATGCAACCTGGCTACACACACACACAACCTGGCTACACACACACACAACCTGGCTACACACACACACAACCTGGCTACACACAGACGGACAAACACACAACCTGGCTACACACACAGACACAACCTGGCTACACACACACAGACGGACAAACACACAACCTGGCTACACACACAGACACAACCTGGCTACACACACACAGACGGACAAACACACAACCTGGCTACACACACACACACACACACAACCTGGCTACACGCACACACACAACCTGGCTGCATATACACACATACACACTAACACACTTAGACTGAACCACACACACACCTCCCTGACGTACTACCTGCCGGTGTTGTGCAACAGGGTTCAGCAGCTGGAGGAAGAGAACGGGGAGACGACGATGAACATGTGTCGGCTGAAGTCCCAGACGGAGAAACTAGACCAGGTGCGTTCAGCTGTACTCAACACCCTGCATGTTTGGACAGCACGCGTGGGTGCATGCAGGTGTGCGGGCATGTGATGTGTGTGTGTGTGTGCATCCAAGTGCGTGCGTGCGTGAGGTGTGTGTGTGTGCGTGCATGCTTGTGTGTGAGGTGGGTGTATGTGTGCATCCGTGTGTGTGTGTGTGAGGTGTGTGCGTGCATGCTTGTGTGGGAGCTGTGTGTGTGTGTGTGAGAGGACTGAGCCCGTGTGGATGCCTCCGCCCCCAGGAGAAGCAGCGGATGACGGACAAGCTGGAGGACACCAGCCTGCGTCTGAAGGACGAGATGGACCTCTACAGGAAGATGATGGGCAAGCTGTGGCAGAACCGCCACGAGTTCCAGAAGGAGAGGGAGGCCATGCAGGAGGTACGGACGGGAGACACACAAACTGTCCATTAGATGGCGCTCAAAACGCTGTGTACAGATGTGCACCTCAAGTTCACAGGTTCAAGCAGATACACAGTACGGTAAACTATACAAATGTAATACTCAACCTCCCTCCCCCCATCTCCCCCCTTCCTTCTCTCCTTCCCCCTCTTTTCCCCTCTCCTTCCCACCATCTCCCCCCTTCCCTCTCTCCTTCCCCCTCTTTTCCCCTCTCCTTCCCACCATCTCCCCCCTTCCTTCTCTCCTTCCCCCTCTTTTCCCCTCTCCTTCCCACCATCTCCCCCCTTCCCTCTCTCCTTCCCCCTCTTTTCCCCTCTCCTTCCCACCATCTCCCCCCTTCCCTCTCTCCTTCCCCCTCTTTTCCCCTCTCCTTCCCACCATCTCCCCCCTTCCCTCTCTCCTTCCCCCTCTTTTCCCCTCTCCCTCCCCCCATCTCGCCCTTCCCTCTCTCCTTCCCCCTCTTTTCCCCTCTCCCTCCCCCCATCTCGCCCCTTCCCTCTCTCCTTCCCCCTCTTTTCCCCTCTCCCCCCCCCCCCCCCCCCGTAGTTGATAGAGGACCTGCGTCGAGAGCTGGAGCACCTGCAGCTCTTCAAGCTGGAGACGGAGCACCCTGGCCAGGGGCGCGGCCTGTCCGAGTACAACGCCAAGACCCGGGAGATCGAGCTGGAGCACGAGGCCAAGCGGCTCAAACAGGTGCACAGGGCTCTCCTAACTTGGCCTGGCGTGGCGTAGCGGGACGTAGCGTAGGAGGACGAGTGTTTTCCTTTAGTGTAGGGTTGCGTGGTGTAGCGTTTCTGCCTCAGTGCCACCCGCAAGTGAACTTGTAGACGGTGATGCCAGTCACTTTACCAGTCATTGGATCTGACTCTCACACCATTTTTTTCTTTCCATCCTTTTCTCTTCCCTCCCTCCCTCCCTCCCCTCCCTCCCTCCCTCCCCATCCCTCCCCCTCCTCCCTTTCCCATCCCTCCCTCTCTCCCTTTCCCTCCCTCCCTCCCTCCCTCCCTCCCTCCCTCCAGGAGAACCACAAGTTGAGGGACCAAAACGACGACCTGAACGCCCAGATCCTCAGCCTGAGTGTGTACGAGGCCAAGAACCTGTTTGCCTGCCACACCAAGGCCCAGTCGCTGGCCGCCGAGATCGACAACGCCTCGCGGGATGAGGTGAGTACGACCCCCCCCCACCCTCCTCTCCCTCCCCCCAGGGGGCAATAGTAGTATCCCAGATCAGATGCTGTGTTCCACTGAGAATTCCCCCCCCCCCCATCCCCAGCGGTGAGACACTTGTGTTACAAATAGTCTGGTCGATAAAGATGCAAACTCTCTCTTCTCTGCTTGTTCTCTCTCCTTTCCTCCCACAATCTCTCTCTGCCACTCTCTCTCACCCTCTCTCTTCCTCCTTCTCTCTCTCACCCTCTCTCTTCCTCCTTCTCTCTCTCACCCTCTCTCTTCCTCCTTCTCTCTCTCACCCTCTCTCTTCCTCCTTCTCTCTCTCACCCTCTCTCTTCCTCCTTCTCTCTCTCACCCTCTCTCTTCCTCCTTCTCTCTCTCTGCCTCTCTCTCACCCTCTCTCTTCTCCTTCTCTCTCTTCCTCCTTCTCTCTCTCACCCTCTCTCTTCCTCCTCTCTCTGCCACTCCCTCTCACCCTCTCTCTTCCTCCTTCTCTCTCTTCCTCCTCTCTCTCACCTTCTCTCTCTGCCACTCTCTCACCCTCTCTCTTCCTCCTTCTCTCTCTCTGCCACTCCCTCTCACCCTCTCTCTTCCTCCTCCTCTCTCTTCCTCCTTCTCTCTCTCACCCTCTCTCTTCCCCCTTCTCTCTCTCTGCCACTCTCTCTCACCCTCTCTCTTCCTCCTTCTCTCTCTCTGCCACTCTCTCTCACCCTCTCTCTTCCTCCTTCTCTCTCTCTCTCTCTCTCTCTCTCTCTCTCTCTCTCTCTCTCTCTCTCTGTCTCTCTTCAGCTGGTGGATGCTCTTAAAGAGCAGGAGGAGATCAACTACCGTCTGAGGCAGTACATGGACAAGATCATACTAGCCATCCTGGATCACAACCCCTCCATCCTGGAGATTAAGAGTTAGACACAAACACACACCGCACACTCTCAAACACATCTTAATGCGTTTAAAACACCGAATCCACAACACGCCACGATCCACAGGCCGGGTTGGGGAACTGCAGTTCCAACACAAAACAGACTCTCATAGGACAGTGTTTACAGTTCACAAATGTAATTTGTTGATCAATCTGTCAATCACTGTTCACAGTAAAAGCCCCTTAATCTGTTTACCCTATTTGTTATCATATGATGGAAAACATTATACATTACCACTGAGATGTATGATGGAAGGATAATGCGTTGGAAGTTGACACACAAAAAAAAGACAAAATGTTCATTTGAAGTTATGTAGACTACACACTACCTCTGGGTTGGCTAATGTCAGTATTATTGTCCAATAATGTATTATATTATTATTTATTCCCACAAAATGTGACTACAAGTGTGTGATTGGGCAGCCTACCATTTACAGACGTGGTTAATACGGGGGTTTCAAATTCCTCTTTGTGACTAGAGATGATTGAGATTACAAACACAAACATGAGGGTTCATGTGGATTTCCACCTCGGGTTGACATGGTGCTCTGATGGTGAGGTGTCATGTTATGGAAACAGTTTTGTCCTGGCCCAAGTTCAGAAAAGCCGTTTCGAGTTGGTCACGTCGCTTGATGGTATCGTCCATATTTCTAGGATGGGTTTGGCTTTGTGAGTACCTGGAGCAGGTTACCATGGGGGGGCTGATGTCGGACGTTGGTTTCTGAATGCTAAATCCACACGTACACAGATACCATGTGGATAGCCCAAAGCCGGAGACCACGGTGACTCGACATGTTTAGGGGACCGTTGTTAGGAAAGATCAGGGCTCAGTGACAGTGTGGCGGGGACCATGGGTGTGTGTGCGAACACTGTGGAGAGGCTTCCTCTCCTCGTCTCTCTCCTCGTCTCCTCTCCTCGTTGACTTTCCTTTCTTTCTGATTTGGTCAAATGGTAGGGTTCAAAGCTAGGAAGCATGCTTGTTTGGGTATGTCCTCTGCCCTTGTCAGGTCACTGCAGGTAAAGGAATGATCATCAGGAAAGGAGGGTCAAACCGAGACACACCCCCATACCTACTCTCGTATATCATTTGATTTCACTACCCCAGCTTTGCTCTGGATGCGGAGAAAAATCTGCTTTGTTGTGCTCGTGATGCAGTGATCTGTTGGGAAGGCAGGTCATGTGACCTGTTGGGAACGGTTAAGGCAGGTCATGTGACTTGTTTATAATGACTTGACTGAAAAGTGATTGAAGCCTGGTTCCTTGTGAGTGCAGTGGACACCAGAACCGCCTTTCACTCCTGGCCCGCGTATAGTTACAGCTTAAAAACTGGTCAAGGTAAACTTGGAATCTAATTCTGATGAGGGGATAAAAAATTGGAGACAAAAAAAGTTATTTATTTTGAGGACAGCATTAGAACCTGTTAAGAACGTGTGTGTGTATAGATAAATGTTTATTTTTCATACAAATCTGCTATAATGGATTTTCTGTGGAGCTCTATGTTTTTGCGCATACTCATTGTCAATATTTTGGATTTCATATCTTCGACGGAGCAGATCAAGGCTGAGTCTGTTTACAGTCAGGACGCTTCCTTCCCTTCCATCACAACACACTCGTCGAAAAACGTTGTAATGTTTAAAGAGCATTTCGGAGACAAAGAAAGACGCGTCAAATAATTAAGACTGCTACATTCGGAGTTTCCACTGAAATTCCTGTCATCTCCTACTTTGTCCTGTGACTCTGTAAGAGACACAAACCTGTCTGTAACAAACTCCATGAAATGGATAATAGCTATGACAACCACTAGATGTAGAGTATAGTGGTTAGGGTTAAAGGTCATCGTCAAGGGTATAGAGCTCCTTTGTAAAGGTCATGAATGTACATCACTTCATACATTGTCTTGTCGATTTCACATAGCTAGCCACGACTTCAGGTGCGTCACAGCATATGATCTATGATTGTGTCGCTATAGGCTACGAAGCAGCGAATAGTGAGTTGCTGTACACACACACACACACACACACTGGTTTGTCCCACACACAACCATTTGTGCAATGAAGCAAAACTAGTCATGATGAACTATTGTGTGTTGTTTCTTTCTTTGCATGTGTTAATGGTTTCCTTGGTTCTTGTTGTGCCTTTGTACAATAGATGTCTGACACACACACACACACACACACACATCTGTTTTTTCTGGCCACTTTAATTTTGTCTATCGATGTGAGTGAGCTTTCTAACACATTGTAGCATCTTTTTTTCCTACATTGTAAATGTTGTACAGAATCTAGTTACTATTTGTATTTATGTGCCACTCATCAAACTTATTGAAGAAAAAGGCTGTCTTTTATACAGTTTTATGATGAAAAAGAGCAAAATATATATATATATATAAATCTAGAGATTATATGTGTGACCTGGAAATGTATAGCACACTTAAATGATGTTGTCATAGCTACTGTATGTACTTGGGTTAGTCCTCAACTCCTAACAGTTGTCTGTAACTCTGAGAAGAGCAGAGACTCAGTTTAGCCCTAGGACTTGAACAGTCTTTAGACACAAGATATAGTGAGATGTAGTCACCTCGCACTAAGATCACTGATGTTATTTTCTTTGCTCATGTACTGGTCCTACAGTGAGTGATATGTTGTACAAACTTGAACATGTAAATAAAAATCCATTTGCTTTGGCATGACCAAGTATGAGTGTGTGACTCGTGACCTTTTCTTGTGCAGACTACTCTCTCTGTCTAAAGCAGCAAGTGCAGCCAAAAGATTGAAGCCCCTAAACTGTGGATAATCGATCTGATAAGGAGAATGGGGGACTAGCTTGAATTTGAATGCATCCCTTTATTCATATGATGATTGAATGTGCTTTTGGGTGTTGGATTTGTTCAGGTAGGCAGGTATCCTGAACAATCATTTTGCATCTATTCAGTAATCAACAAGAAGCCGAGGAGCAATCAGGGACAAAGGTTTAGATGAGGGGATCTCCCAACCTGGCAACCTCGGGGAACACTAAGACACCTTGTTCATGTGTGAAATAGACAAAAAATAATAAAATATTTAATAAAAAATAATAAAATAATAATAATCACATTTGGTAGAGTTTACCACAGGTTCTGTCAACACCCACCATCGCTCCAGTCCTTGTGCACACCAAGTCCCTCAAGCTTAGGCCCTCCACAGTGGCTGTGTGGGTGTCATAGTGGTCAGCATGCTCACAGTCTTTCTGAAGGGAAATTATAATCATACATCAATTAAAACAACATTCTAAACAAATAGAAAAGAACACATTATAACACATCAACTACTGTCATTGAAATAGTGTCCATTTTTTTTTTTTTTTTTTTTTTTTTTTTTTTTTTAATATTTGTATTTTTATATTGTAAATTTGGCAACTTATTTTTTTTAGCTTTTATTGTATATCTTTATTTTTATTGTATATCTTATTTAATTATAATTCCACTTAGTACTGCTAGTTTATGTACCCTTAGTATAGATAGTCCACATATTTAAATTTTAGGTCCCTATATGTTTATTGTATGCACCTTCCTGCCAAAGCAAATTCCTTGTCTGTGCAAGCTTTCATGGCGAATAAATCCAATTCTGATTCTGATTCTGATGAGCCATGTAGTCCTTGGGGAATGTTCTTATAAATCCAGGAAAGGTTAGTTTTGTCAGACTCCATTGTTTGAATACTGTAGGATCATGTGGTCTACCTTCTGACCCCATGCTGGGCCAGAAGCTCTGAAGCTTCTCCTGAAGATAAGAAAAGGGGGAAAACCCCTTTCTCTTGTCGGGGTAGGAGAAGGGTGTGTATTACCGTGTTTGTCTGTTGGTGCTGCATTACAACTGGACAAGACACACCTATCAGATCTGTTCTGACAAAAGGAGTAGCTGGCATCGGAAAAACTGAAGCTGAAGGAAAAGCCAATCAAGAGATCCGAAAGAATCCAGAATGACCATTCCCCAGGTTCATGAATCCCTCTCCAGAGAGATTCATGAACCTGTTCCACTCTCTGAATGAACTGAATGTCCATTCCCCAGGTTCATGAATCCCTCTCCAGAGAGATTCATGAACCTGTTCCACTCTCTGAATGAACTGAATGTCCATTCCCCAGGTTCATGAATCCCTCTCCAGAGAGATTCATGAACCTGTTCCACTCTCTGAATTAACTGAATGACCATTCCCCAGGTTCATGAATCCCTCTCCAGAGAGATTCATGAACCTGTTCCACTCTCTGAATGAACTGAATGACCATTCCCCAGGTTCATGAATCCCTCTCCAGAGAGATTCATGAACCTGTTCCACTCTCTGAATGAACTGAATGACCATTCCCCAGGTTCATGAATCCCTCTCCAGAGAAATTCATGAACCTGTTCCACTCTCTGAATGAACTGAATGACCATTCCCCAGGTTCATGAATCCCTCTCCAGAGAGATTCATGAACCTGTTCCACTCTCTGAATGAACTGAATGACCATTCCCCAGGTTCATGAATCCCTCTCCAGAGAGATTCATGAACCTGTTCCACTCTCTGAATTAACTGAATGACCATTCCCCAGGTTCATGAATCCCTCTCCAGAGACATTCATGAACCTGTTCCACTCTCTGAATGAACTGAATGACCATTCTCTAATGGAGGAGCTCCAACACTACCTGGTGTCAGGACATATCACCAGACACTACCTTCTGCATGAACTGTAGACAGCTCTGGCCTTTGTGTTGCTGACCTCTGACGAGGATCTGGATGTGTTTGACATGAAGAAATGCTCCAGATCAGAGGAAGGGCTCCAGAGGCTGCTGCCAGTGGTCAAAGCCTCGAAAACAGCTCTGTATGTACAAGGACATTTTAACTTATCATAGGAGATACATACATTTACATTTAAACTGTTGGATCTGTCTGCCCTTGCTAAGATATTGCCCTGTCAAGACATGAAAACCAATGACTGATGTCATACCTTTTTCTTGATATCCTTTAGGCTGAATCAGTGTCACTTGTCAGAGAAATGCTGTCTCAGCTCTTCAGATCTTAGAGAGTTGGACCTGAGTAGCAACGGTCTGAAGATGATCTCCTCTGGACTGGGAAATCCCCACTGTCAACTGGAGACACTAAGGTCTATAGTCCACTTCAACACAGTTTTACTAGGGAGTTTTATTCCATTCACACTGTATTTGCATCCTTGGTAAAAAAATAAAATAGGAACATTGTTAAATTACGTTTAAACTGTCTAGCAAGAATGAAATGCAACTTTCCATTGTGTGTCCATGATATTCATGTGTCCATCAAGTTCATTGCAACACTACTGCTCTTTACACCCACAAAAAAGCTTGATTTGTGTAATTATTTGTTATTTATTGGTTTTATTTATTTATTAGTGCATCAATGCCATGTGTTTTACATTTACTTACCACCAGAGGGTAGTCATTTTGAAAAATAATGACTATCCTTTTGACAGGGAAAGGCTGTGGTTATCTGACCTTATCTCTCACCTCAAACTCCACCCAACTGAGAGTGCTTGCCCTGAGTAACAATGACCTGAGGAACTCAGGTGTGAAGATGCTCTCAGATCTACTGAAAGATCCACACTGTGTATTGGAGTCACTGAGGAGAGTAACATGGATTTGTATTAGTAATCAATTATATTCTTGAAAGTCAATTTACATGTGTAACGTTGTGTCTGGCTGAGCTTTCTGGCTGACACACAGCAATAACAATCCAGGGTCTTGCTAAATACTAATCCTTCTCATTATTATGATTATAAAAAATATATATGTTATTTAGAATATTTTTTAAGTAAAACTAAAATTATTTAAGAAATAATTAACAACACAAAACAATTTTCTTGAAAAAAGTGCTTCTTTATACTGCCTAAAATATATATTCATGTACATAATCTAAGACTTCTGCACAGTACTGTATACATTACAATTATTAATGGTTAGCAAATGTAATGAACATTGAAACCTAAAACAATATGTCTTTTTTTATTGTATAGTTTATTTTAATCTAATTCCACTTAGTATTGCTAGTTATGTACCCTTAGTATAGTTAGTCCTCATTTAAATTTTAGATTCCTATATGTTTAATGTTTGCACCTTCCTGCCAAAGCAAATTCCTTGTCTGTGCAAACTTTCATGGCGAATAAAACCCATTCTGATTCTGATTCACATACAAGAGACAAATCCAGACAGATGTCCAGAAAACTCCTAACATCCTTTTTAACTCCCTGGACTTCCATATTGTACACAACTACGAAAACAAAGCTGTATACAAAGACAGTTGATAATCTAATACAAGCCATTATTGAATGAGTGTCCAAAATAATGTTTATCTTTCTACAGACTGTCAGGCTGTTTGGTCACAGAGGAAAATTGTGCTAATCTGTCTGTAGCACTCACCTAATCTTGTGCTTGTGCTAAAGCTAGCACTCACCTCCAAATCCTCCCAATTGAGAATGCTGGATCGAAGTAACAATGACCTGCAGGATTCAGGAACACATCTCCTCTCAGCTGGACTGAGGAAATAAACACTGTAAACTGGACACACTTAGGTCTATATTACATTTTTTCCATTTATATTTTTTCTAAACTCATTTGTATCACTGCTAATTAGTCATGTTGGTGCTTCTACTGGGACCCTGGGTAACGACTATGAAAAAAAGCCACAGAGTGCTTTATTTATTAATACAGTGAAATGAAGAGTCCACTTGGTCTACCATATTCTTGCCTACTACAACACAATAATGATAATTGAAGACATCATCACTTATTAATAAGCTCAAAGCCTGTGTAATTTAGAGTGCATTTAGTTATGGTAATGAATATGGTGGTTTACAAATGAAACGATGGAGGGGATTGGGGGGGCATAAGTGTGTGGTTACAGTTAGGATTGGAATAGGGCTAACAGTGGTCTTCATTGAAAATTCAGCTTTTTCAAACCAATTCTATGTTATTTTTTTGTTATAATGGTCTAAGTTCAGATCATTCCTAAGTACTTTTCAGCAGGTACAACAGCAGGAACAACATGTCCTTCCTCTGGTACCCAAACACACTCAAGTAGTGCAAGTGAGTTGGCCTAGTAATATATAAAGTACAAAGATGTTTGTAGTTCATTGGGTGCATTACAGTATTACTCTGTCATGTTAAAGAGGTAGTGTTGAGCTGTATAACCCAGGCACAGTCATGTCTATTTTCTTCCTCTATTTGGTTCCTAACTGCTTTTGGTCTAATATCAGGTCCAGAACCTCAGCGTGTCAGGTAGCGTCCAAGGAGTCAGAGGCAGTTGCATGCAAACCAAGGTTTTATTTGAAACCCGAAAATCTCCAGGTTCCCATGTGAGCTCGGCTGTGCCCTCTGATTCCAGATGGGTCACGTTTACAGGTTACCTGTTTTCTCTTTTCAAACACGCATTTCAAGTGGAAAAACCTTTTCACGTGGCCGAATTTTAAACAATAACTTTACGGACAATTTCTTATTATCGTGTCCCCATACAGGAGCCCAGACGTTGCTGGTGGTGGTGGGTGTGGCTGGTTCTACTGTTGGTGATACCCTGGGGGGACTGGCAGCTGTCCGCTGGAAGAACAGTGAGTACGTCTGACTGGTTACTTTCTCTGGGAGGAAGATTCTCCAGTTGCAACTCACAAGCGTTGGCCTGACCTGTAATGGTAAATGGACTGCATTTATATAGCGTGTTTTCTACTTTAGCACTTACACTCAAAGAGCTTCACATTTTGCCTCTCATTCACCCACCATGTAATGTAGAGAAGCCTTTTACACAACTCCATACAGTACTCTGTGTGTTCAGGAATTCATTCTTTTGGTTGTATTTTACAGGTAAAAATCACTCCAAAAGGTTGTTTGAATGCTCAGTTTTTTGAGTAATTTCACATTGTTAACCTGAGAACTCCATATCAATTGTATTTAACCATAAGATTATGTTGCAATTTTTTTGTTTTTATCATGTTACAGCAGATAAACTGTCAAATACAGATGAAATCTTTCCCCAACCTGTAGGTGGAGCCGGGAAATCCTGGGCTCTGCAGTCTGATCACCGCAGTCCCATCTGTGGCTGTGCCCTCAGGTGAGCCTCCCCGTCCTGCTCACTCACCACCCCTGGGTTAAAGCCCCTGGGTTAAAGCTCCTGGGTTAAAGCTCCTGGGTTAAAGCCCCTGGGTTAAAGCCCCTGGGTTAAAGCCCCTGGGTTAAAGCTCCTGGGTTAAAGCTCCTGGGTTAAAGCCCCTGGGTTAAAGCCCCTGGGTTAAAGCCCCTGGGTTAAAGCCCCTGGGTTAAAGCCCCTGGGTTCAAGCTCCTGGGTTCAAGCTCCTGGGTTCAAGCTCCTGGGTTCAAGCTCCTGGTAGGTCACATTAGCTACGTGAACTCTGACAAAACAGCTCAAGCGAAATCCTTTCAAACGCTGCTCTCCCTGGTTTGTGCATGAAAGGCCTCAGAGTATCCCATGGATAGTTTGAGAACTGTTGGCAGATTACATTTGAAAGTTTGAAGATGTATGGAAACCCTGACTGTGGGGTAATGTTCACAAACACACACACACACTAAAACAAACACAAATATTTCTTTGGAACACACAGGTTCCTCGGACAATGATGAAGTAAACTGTTTGATCGTGTCTTCTCAATTCTTTGCGTGCCTTGTTGGCTGTATCAGTGTTGAGTATGTACAGCTCTGTAGACATGTGTCTAGTCTTAGACATCTGTGATTTCCTCTAGTCTGACACGTACCATGTGTACTACTCCATCGCTGAGCTCCATCGCTGAGCTCCACCGCTGAGCTGCATCGCTGAGCTCCACCGCTGAGCTCCACCGCTGAGAGAGCTGAGCTGCATCGCTGAGCTCCATCGCTGAGCTCCACCGCTGAGCTGCATTGCTGAGCTCCACCGCTGAGCTGCATTGCTGAGCTCCACCGCTGAGAGAGCTGAGCTGCATCGCTGAGCTCCACCGCTGAGCTCCATCACTGAGAGAGCTGAGCTGCATCGCTGAGCTCCACCGCTGAGCTCCATCACTGACAGAGCAGAGCTGCATCGCTGAGCTCCACCGCTGAGCTCCATCACTGAGAGAGCAGAGCTGCATCGCTGAGCTCCACCGCTGAGAGAGCTGAGCTGCATCGCTGAGCTCCACCGCTGAGCTCCACCGCTGAGCTCCATCACTGAGAGAGCTGAGCTGCATCGCTGAGCTCCACCGCTGAGCTCCATCACTGAGAGAGCAGAGCTGCATCGCTGAGCTCCACCGCTGAGAGAGCTGAGCTCCACCGCTGAGAGAGCCATCACAGCTACCCAGGCCGACACGTTCTACAGTCTTCAGCAGCCACGCTGAAACCACAGGATATCACAGTTCTGTCAGCGCCTTCATCTGGTTTTCAGGTTTTGAGAATGATCTAACAAAACATTTGTCACGATTGCAGTGCAGACTTTAAAATGTAGCCTTGCCTTTTCCTCCAACCTTATAGATTATGAACAAGCTACTAAAACCGATGGTCTTTGTTGTAAACATTTTAACGTTTTAAGAATGGACATTTTATTGTGGGTGCCACCGTAGCTCATGAGCCGAGACCTTGATGCAGCGGCCTCGGTTCGAATCCAGCTCCGTTCATTTATGCATGTCTCCCCCCCTACATTTCCTGTCTCAACTGTCTAATAAAGGCCAACAATATATCTTAAAAAATTCTGCATTTCTGCTTTTATTGTACATGTGGTTTTACAGGCAGGCACTAGAGACTGCCTCTGAAACGACAACTACTGACCATTTTAATGCTAGGGAGGAGACACCAGAACCTCCTGAGGGTGCAGGTGGGGACCAGAAGCCATCTCCCTCCCCTGAATTGGAGCCCCCAGATGAGGACCCACCCAGATCCAACGTGTCCGGGGGAGTCCCAGCTGTCTCTCAGGAGAATGACAAAAAAAAAAAAAAAAAAAAAAGAAAGCTGACAAACCAGCTACAGATCCAGCTTTTCAATTTTCTCTAATAGTCTGGATGGTACTCTAAAATTACATGACATTATTCAAATCAATTATTAATATATTTCATAACATATATTAACAATATTTCAGAAGCAAACTGTAAGTTCAAAAACAGACATAACTAAATAATTGGATGTAATAAAAATAATTGGAAAGTCATATTTAGATTATTTCCGAGTCGGATTGGCATGAGCTCATCAGCACTAAATTGACTGAAACACATTGCCAATTGGGAGCATCAAAGTGAACCAACCCCTCCACTCTGAACAACCACTGAGAAAGTCACTTCATGACAGCGATCCAATTGCACTTCAGGTGCATTTGAATGAAGTCTTGCCCACCTCAAATTTGATTGGTCGTCCAATTTGAGCGGGCACCTTAAAGCTGTGTAGTATGTGTATTTGCGTTATGTTGGGTAGGGCGGCGTTGAGAGGTTGCTCAACATGGTGTGGTGTAATTCTCTGTTTTGCTTCTTGGTACTGAGGGCTTTGGCCTGTTTTGTAGCAGTTTCCTATGGAAGTATTAGAGATGGGAGCACATTTAGGTTAACAAATGAAGAGACCGATCCGACGGAATTCGAAACCAACTTTAGAAGAGACTTCATTCGTGACGCAAATGAGCCCAGATCTCCGACTGGCGTCGTAACTGGAAACGGCTCTCTTGCCTTTGATTCAGACGGTCGGGAGTCTAACCATACAACAGGCATGGCTTGTGAGTATAGACAACATCCCTCAAGTTAGCCAACGCGTGTTTAGCGGTTCCTCCGGCATAGTAACTTCCTCCCTACTGTCTTAGCTCGGCACCTGTTGATGAACGCTAAACTAAAACGCATGGGACCTTCGGTGCAGTGCGCTGATGATGCTATGACCTTGCGGGTCAAGGGAGGGAAGACTCCTCATTTTCTGGTTGACAATGGTGAGATCAATGATGCATTTCTGTGGATTTCCAGTGAAAACGGCGAGTAGTTTGATCTGAGGATCTGCTTTCTGCAGGTGACGGGACTCTCATTCCCGTGACTCGGATGCCTTCTCAGTGTGGGTTCTCTGTGAGAAGGTCACGCAGAGATGTGCTTTTTGTAGCTCCATACCAAGGCTGCCATGTTACTCAACGGGTAATTCATAATAAAGCAATGGCAGACTAAACACACCCCTCTTTTTATTTGGTTGCATTTGAGCCAAGTGGTCTCCTCTTCCAACAGGGTGGAGATCATGAACTGCATCTAAAGCTGTGGGGGGAGTCCATGACAATGTCTTGTCCTCTTGCACCTCCTCGCCCTTCAGTCTCCTGCCTCCGAAAAGGCATGGTGTTGAATATGGGTAACATTGCAGCAGATGCACTTTATGTAAAAGGTACATTTCAGCTCTCGTTTTGAAACATGCCAATCTGAGTTTGTCTACTGTATTTCAACAACTGTTTGCTAAGTGACTAATGGTTAACTCTTTCTCGTTTAGTCTCTAACGTATGGGAGCCCCTGCTGTCATCCAGACAACTTTGTGGATTTACTGTGGCGTCACATTCTAGCAGATTGTTGATCAGGGCTCCTTACAAAGAACCCTGCGTCAAGATGGAGGTTTAGTGCCAACTTCTACTCACATGTGTATGGTGTATATTTGGGTCTTCCACTAATGCTTTTGTGTTTACAGGATAAGGTGTATGTTCTTGTCCTGCTGATGAATGGCCGACAGTTTGCAGTATCCTGCCCATCTCCACCTGCTGCTCCGGCAACAACTGATCCCCTGACGCCAGACAATCTTCCTTACCCTCAGTTTCCCGGGCGTCCGGGTTACACAGGCTCCGCTTGGTTCCCCGGGTCCCCCCAGTTCCCAGGGCTGCCGGGCTCCCCCGGGTCCCCTCAGGTTCCAGGGTCCCCCCAGTATCCAGGCCAGCCGGATTCCCCCGGGTCCCCCCAGTTTCCAGGCTCCCCTCAGCTACCAGGGTTGCCAGGGTCCCCCGGGTTCCCAGGCTCCCCTCAGTATCCAGGGCTGCCAGGTTCCCCCGGGTCCCCTCAGTATCCAGGGCTGCCAGGGTCCCCCGGCTTCCCTCAGTTACCAGGCCAGCCTGGTTCCCCCGGGTCTCCCCAGTTCCCTGGCTCCCTTCAGTTACCAGGGCTGCCAGGTTTCCCCAGACCATTCCCAACCACTGCAAGCCCTTCCAATTCTGACTCGGCAGAGCTGCCTCCATACCCCCAGTTTCCAGGGCTGCCAGGCTCCCCCGGGTCCCCTCAATTACCAGGCCAGCCAGGTTCCCCCGGGTTCCCTCAGTTGCCAAGCCTGCCGGGCTCCCCCGCGTCCCCCCAGTTTCCAGGCTCCCCTCAGTTTCCAGGGTTCCCCCAGTTACCAGGCCAGCCAGGTTCCCCTGGGTCCCCCCAGTATCCAGAGCTGCCAGGTTCACCCGGGTCTCCCCAGTTTCCAGGCTCCCCCCAGTATCCAGGGCTGCCAGGGTCCCCTGAGACCCCTCAGTTTCCAGGGTCCCCCCAGTATCCAGGCCAGCCGGGTTCCCCCGGGTCCCCTCAGCTACCAGGGTCCCCTGGGTTCCCAGGCTCCCTTCAGTATCCAGGGCTGCCAGGTTCCCCCGGGTCCCTTCAGTATCCAGGGCTGCCAGGGTCCCCCGGCTTCCCTCAGTTACCAGGCCAGCCTGGTTCCCCCGGGTCTCCCCAGTTCCCAGGCTCCCCTCAGTTCCCAGGCTCCCCTCAGTTCCCAGGCTCCCCTCAGTTCCCAGGCTCCCCTCAGTTACCAGGGCTGCCAGGTTTCCCCAGACCATTCCCAACCACTGCAAGCCCTTCCAATTCTGACTCGGCAGAGCTGCCTCCATACCCCCAGTTTCCAGGGCTGCCTGGTTCCCCCGGGTCCCCCCAGTTTCCAGGGCTGCCGGGCTCCCCCCAGTATCCAGGGCTGCCAGGGTTCCCTGAGTCCCCTCAGTATCCAGGGCAGCCAGCGTCCCCTCAGTATCCAGGCCAGCCAGGTTCCCCCGGATCCCCCCAGTTACCAGGCTCCCTTCAGTATCCAGGGCTGCCAGGTTCCCCCGGGTCCCTTCAGTATCCAGGGCTGCCAGGGTCCCCCGGCTTCCCTCAGTTACCAGGCCAGCCTGGTTCCCCCGGGTCCCCCCAGTTTCCAGGGCTGCTGGGCTCCCCCCAGTATCCAGGGCTGCCAGGTTTCCCTGAGTCCCCTCAGTATCCAGGGCAGCCAGCGTCCCCTCAGTATCCAGGCCAGCCAGGTTCCCCCGGATCCCCCCAGTTACCAGGGTCCCCACAGTATCCAGGCCAGCCGGGTTCCCCCGGGTCCCCCCAGTTTCCAGGCTACCCTCAGCTACCAGGGCTGCCAGGTTCCCCTGGGTCCCCTCAGCTGCCAGGGTCCCCTGGGACCCCTCAGTTTCCAGGGTCCCCCCAGTTACAAGGGCCGCCAGGTTTCCCCGGACCATTCCCAACCACTGCAAGCTCTTCCAATTCTGACTCGGCAGAGCTGCCTCCATACCCCCAGTTTCCAGTGCTGCCGGGGTCCCCTCAGTATCCAGGGCAGCCAGGGTCCCCCGTGTTCCCCCAGTTACCAGGCCAGCCAGGTTCCCCCGGATCCCCCCAGTTACCAGTGTCCCCCCAGTTTCCAGGCCAGCCGGGTTCCCCAGGGTCCCCCCAGTTTCCAGGCTACCCTCAGTATCCAGGGCTGCCAGGTTTCCCCAGACCATTCCCAACCACTGCAAGCTCTTCCAATTCTGACTCGGCAGAGCTGCCTCCATACCCCCAGTTTCCAGGGCTGTCGGGCTCCCCCGGGTCCCCCCAGTATCCAGGGCAGCCAGGTTCCCCCGGGGTCCCTCAGTTGCCAGGTTCCCCCGGGTCCCCCCAGTTTCCAGGTTTCCCCCAGTTACCAGGCCTGCCAGGTTCCCCCGGGTCCCCCCAGTATCCAGGGCTGCCAGGTTCCCCCGGGTCCCCCCAGTATCCAGGGCTGCCAGGTTCCCCCGGGTTCCCTCAGTTACCAGTGTCCCCCCAGTATCCAGGCCAGCCTGGTTCCCCCGGGTTTCCTCAGTTGCCAGGTTCCCCCGGGTCCCCCCAGTATCCAGGGCAGCCAGGTTCCCCCGCGTCCCCTCAGTATCCAGGGCTGCCAGGTTCCCCCGGGTCCCCTCAGTATCCAGGGCTGCCAGGGTCCCCCGGGTTCCCAGGCTCCCCTCAGTATCCAGGGCTGCCAGGTTTCCCCAGACCATTCCCAAACACTGCAAGCTCCAATTCTGACTCTGCAGAGCTGCCTCCATACCCCCAGTTTCCAGGGCTGCCAGGGTCCCCCGGGTCCCCCCAGTTTCCAGGGTTCCCCCAGTTACCAGGCCTGCCAGGTTCCCCCGGGTTCCCCCAGTTACCAGGCCTGCCAGGTTCCCCCGGGTCCCCCCAGTATCCAGTGCTGCCAGGTTCCCCCGGGTCCCTGCAGTTACCAGGGCTGCCAGGTTCCCCCGGGTCCCCTCAGCTGCCAGGGTCCCCCCAGTTTCCAGGCTACCCTCAGTTACCAGGGCTGCCAGGTTCCCCCGGGTCCCCTCAGCTACCAGGGTCCCCCCAGTTTCCAGGCTACGCCTCAGTTACCAGGGCTGCCAGGTTCCCCTGGGTCCCCCCAGTATCCAGGGCTGCCAGGCTCCCCCCAGTATCCAGGGCTGCCAGGTTCCCCCGAGTTCCCTCAGCTACCAGGGTCCCCTGGGTTCCCAGGCTCCCCTCAGTATCCAGGCCAGCCTGGTTCCCCCGGGTCCCCCCAGTTCCCAGGCTCCCCTCAGTTACCAGGGCTGCCAGGTTTCCCCAGACCATTCCCAACCACTGCAAGCTCTTCCAATTCTGACTCGGCAGAGCTGCCTCCATACCCCCAGTTTCCAGGGCTGCCAGGGTCCCCTGAGTTCCCTCAGTTTCCAGGGTTCCCCCAGTATCCAGGGCAGCCAGGTTCCCCCGGGCTCCCTCAGTTACCAGGCCAGCCAGGTTCCCCCGGGTTCCCTCAGTTACCAGGCCAGCCAGGTTCCCCCGGGTCCCCCCAGTATCCAGGGCTGCCAGGTTCCCCTGAGTTCCCTCAATTACCAGGGCTGCCAGGTTCCCCCGGGTTCCCCCAGTTACCAGGCCTGCCAGGTTCCCCCGGGTTCCCCCAGTTACCAGGCCTGCCAGGTTCCCCAGGGTCCCCCCAGTATCCAGGCCAGCCTGGTTCCCCCCAGTTGCCAGGCCAGCCAGGGTCCCCCCAGTTTCCAGGGTCCCCCCAGTATCCAGGGCAGCCAGGTTTCCCCGGGTCCCCTCAGTATCCAGGGCTGCCAGGTTCCCCCGAGTTCCCTCAGTTACCAGTGTCCCCCCAGTATCCAGGCTCCCCTCAGTTACCAGGGCTGCCAGGTTCCCCCGGGTCCCCTCAGCTGCCAGGGTTCCCAGGCTCCCCTCAGTTATCAGGGCTGCCAGGTTCCCCCGGGTCCCCTCAGCTACCAGGGTCCCCCCAGTTCCCAGGCTCCCCTCAGTTACCAGGGCTGCCAGGTTTCCCCAGACCATTCCCAACCACTGCAAGCTCTTCCAATTCTGACTCGGCAGAGCTGCCTCCATACCCCCAGTTTCCAGGGCTGCCGGGCTCCCCCGCTTCCCCTCAGTTTCCAGGGCTGCCAGGGTCCCCTGAGTTCCCTCAGTTTCCAGGGTTCCCCCAGTATCCAGGCCAGCCAGGTTCCCCCGGGCTCCCTCAGTTACCAGGCCAGCCAGGTTCCCCCGGGTCCCCCCAGTATCCAGGGCTGCCAGGTTCCCCCGAGTTCCCTCAGTTACCAGTGTCCCCTCAGCTACCAGGGCTGCCAGGTTCCCCCGGGTTCTCCCAGTTACCAGGCCTGCCAGGTTCCCCCGGGTTCCCCCAGTTACCAGGCCTGCCAGGTTCCCCCGGGTCCCCCCAGTATCCAGGCCAGCCAGGGTCCCCCCAGTTTCCAGGGTCCCCCCAGTATCCAGGGCAGCCAGGTTCCCCCGGGTCCCCTCAGTATCCAGGGCTGCCAGGTTCCCCCGAGTCCCCTCAGTATCCAGGGCTGCCAGGTTCCCCCGGGTTCCCAGGTTCCCCTCAGTATCCAGGGCTGCCAGGTTCCCCCGGGTCCCCGCAGTTACCAGGCCAGCCTGGTTCCCTCGGGTCCCCCCAGTTCCCAGGCTCCCCTCAGTTACCAGGGCTGCCAGGTTTCCCCAGACCATTCCCAACCACTGCAAGCTCTTCCAATTCTGACTCGGCAGAGCTGCCTCTATACCCCTGGTTCCCAGGTTTCCCTCTATTACCCAGACCGCTCCCAGCAACTGCCACTACAAGAGCTACGCCAGGGCTTCCTTACCCTTACTCTTTTCCAAAGTACCCCTGGTCCCTGACATCTGCCAACATAGCTGGACCCACTCATCCCCAGAGGCCTCCCTGTGTTAACTCCGGCCACTACAAACGCAAGGCAAAGAGGGTTAAGCAGATGGTCCCTCCAGTGTACGACATCATGTTCCGGGACGATGCTTCCCTTCAGTCGAATGTTACACAGGCTCCAGCAGGGACCACCAAGTCTTACACCACTGCTGGTGTCGAGGACCAGAGGAGGATTCCTGGGTTTGGTTCTGGCAGTAGGGGTGCCCTCCCTCCTCCACCTGCTGAGGACTCGTAGCAAGTGACTCTTAACAATTCTTTTGAGTAGTTGTGTAATGTCACTTCTGCACTTTTATAATAAAGAATTCTTAACTGTAAACTGACTGGGTTGGAATGTGTTGCTGTGAACATGAATTTCTGTATGGCATGGTTTGTGATCATAAACTTGTTGATTTAAATGTTTGAAACTTTACTGAGTTGGTTATTTGACATGCAGTTCTGTCAACTGGATTTGTGTACTCTAATATACTTATTCACAAGTCCATTGGTAAGACTTTCAATCTAGACCAAGTGCTTGCGTTTGTCTGCCCCTCACAAAGGAAGCAGCGCTCTGAAGTGACTTTCTAGAGCGTTATTGGGTTTCAGACTGCTACTGTATAGCCCAGGCTGACACGTTCTATCCTTCAGCAGCCACGCTGAAACCAGTTCTGTCGGCGCCTTCATCTGGTTTTCATGTTTTGAGAATAATCTAACAAAACATTTGTCACGATTGCAGTGCAGACTTTAAAATGTAGCCTTGCCTTTTCCTCCAACCTTATAGATTATGAACAAGCTACTAAAACCGATGGTCTTTGTTGTAAATATTTTAACGTTTTAAGAATGGACATTTTATTGTGGGTGCCACCGTAGCTCATGAGCCGAGACCTTGATGTAGTGGCCTCGGTTTGAATCCAGCTCCGTTCATTTCTGCATGTCTCCCCCCTACATTTCCTGTCTCAACTGTCTAATAAAGGCCAACAATATATCTTTAAAAATTCTGCATATTTTATTGTACATGTGGTTTTACAGGCAGGCACTAGAGACTGCCTCTGAAACGACAACTACTGACCATTTTAATGTTAGGGAGGAGACACCAGAACCTCCTGAGGGTGCAGGTGGGGACCAGAAGCCATCTCCCTCCCCTGGCTTGGAGCCCCCAGATGAGGACCCACCCAGATCCAACGTGTCCGGCGGAGTCCCAGCTGTCTCTCAGGAGAATGACTGTAAAAAAAGACAAAAGAAAGCTGACAAACCAGCTACAGATCCAGCTTTTCAATTTTCTCTAATAGTCTGGATGGTACTCTAAAATGACTTGACATTATTCAAATCAAATATTAATGTATTTCTTAACATATATTAATAATATTTCAGAAGCAAACTGTAAGTTCAAAAACAGACACAACTAAATAATTGGATGTAATAAAAATAATTGGAAAGTCATATTTAGATTATTTCCGAGTCGGATTGGCATGGGAGCATCAAAGTGAACCAACCCCTCCACTCTGAACAACCACTGAGAAAGTCACTTCATGACAGCGATCCAATTGCACTTCAGGTGCGTTTGAATGAAGTCTTGCCCACCTCAAATTTGATTGGTCGTCCAATTTGAGCGGGCACCTTAAAGCTGTGTAGTATGTGTATTTGCGTTATGTTGGGTAGGGCGGCGTTGAGAGGTTGCTCAACATGGTGTGGTGTAATTCTCTGTTTTGCTTCTTGGTACTGAGGGCTTTGGCCTGTTTTGTAGCAGTTTCCTATGGAAGTATTAGAGATGGGAGCACATTTAGGTTAACAAATGAAGAGACCGATCCGACGGAATTCGAAACCAACTTTAGAAGAGACTTCATTCGTGACGCAAATGAGCCCAGATCTCCGACTGGCGTCGTAACTGGAAACGGCTCTCTTGCCTTTGATTCAGACGGTCGGGAGTCTAACCATACAACAGGCATGGCTTGTGAGTATAGACAACATCCCTCAAGTTAGCCAACGCGTGTTTAGCGGTTCCTCCGGCATAGTAACTTCCTCCCTACTGTCTTAGCTCGGCACCTGTTGATGAACGCTAAACTAAAACGCATGGGACCTTCGGTGCAGTGCGCTGATGATGCTATGACCTTGCGGGTCAAGGGAGGGAAGACTCCTCATTTTCTGGTTGACAATGGTGAGATCAATGATGCATTTCTGTGGATTTCCAGTGAAAACGGCGAGTAGTTTGATCTGAGGATCTGCTTTCTGCAGGTGACGGGACTCTCATTCCCGTGACTCGGATGCCTTCTCAGTGTGGGTTCTCTGTGAGAAGGTCACGCAGAGATGTGCTTTTTGTAGCTCCATACCAAGGCTGCCATGTTACTCAACGGGTAATTCATAATAAAGCAATGGCAGACTAAACACACCCCTCTTTTATTTGGTTGCATTTGAGCCAAGTGGTCTCCTCTTCCAACAGGGTGGAGATCATGAACTGCATCTAAAGCTGTGGGGGGAATCCATGACAATGTCTTGTCCTCTTGCACCTCCTCGCCCTTCAGTCTCCTGCCTCCGAAAAGGCATGGTGTTGAATATGGGTAACATTGCAGCAGATGCACTTATGTAAAAGGTACATTTCAGCTCTCGTTTTGAAACATGCCAATCTTGAGTTTGTCTACTGTATTTCAACAACTGTTTGCTAAGTGACTAATGGTTAACTCTTTCTCGTTTAGTCTCTAACGTATGGGAGCCCCTGCTGTCATCCAGACAACTTTGTGGATTTACTGTGGCGTCACATTCTAGCAGATTGATTGATCAGGGCTCCTTACAAAGAACCCTGCGTCAAGATGGAGGTTTAGTGCCAACTTCTACTCACATGTGTATGGTGTATATTATGGTCTTCCACTAATGCTTTTGTGTTTACAGGATAAGGCGTATGTTCTTGTCCTGCTGATGAATGGCCGACAGTTTGCAGTATCCTGCCCATCTCCACCTGCTGCTCCGGCAACAACTGATCCCCTGACGCCAGACAATCTTCCTTACCCTCAGTTTCCCGGGCGTCCGGGTTACACAGGCTCCGCTTGGTTCCCCGGGTCCCCCCAGTTCCCAGGGCTGCCGGGCTCCCCCGGGTCCCCTCAGGTTCCAGGGCTCCCCCCAGTATCCAGGGCTGCCAGGTTCCCCAGGGTCGCCTCAGGTTCCAGGCTCCCCCCAGTATCCAGGCCAGCCAGGTTCCCCCGGGTCCTCCCAGTTACCAGGCCTGCCAGGTTCCCCCGGGTCCCCCCAGTATCCAGGCCTGCCAGGTTCACCCGGGTCCCCCCAGTATTCAGGCCAGCCGGGTTCCCCCGGGTCCCCTCAGCTACCAGGGCTGCCAGGTTCCCCCGGGTCTCCCCAGTTCCCAGGCTCCCCTCAGTTACCAGGGCTGCCAGGTTTCCCCAGCCCATTCCCAACCACTGCAAGCTCTTCCAATTCTGACTCGGCAGAGCTGCCTCCTTACCCCCAGTTACCAGAGCTGCCAGGTTCCCCAGGGTCCCCCCAGTTTCCAGGGTCCCCCCAGTATCCAGGCCAGCCGGGGTCTGCCCAGTTTCCAGGCTCCCCTCAGTTACCAGGTCTGCCAGGTTCCCCTGGGTCCCCCCAGTATCCAGGGCTGCCAGTTTCCCCCGAGTTCCCTCAGTTACCAGTGTCCCCCCAGTATCCAGGCTCCCCTCAGTTACCAGGTCTGCCAGGTTCCCCTGGGTCCCCCCAGTATCCAGGGCTGCCAGTTTCCCCCGAGTTCCCTCAGTTACCAGTGTCCCCCCAGTATCCAGGCTCCCCTCAGGTACCAGGGCTGCCAGGTTCCCCTGGGCTCCCTCAGTTACCAGGCCAGCCAGGTTCCCCTGGGTCCCCCCAGTATCCAGGGCTGCCAGGTTTCCCTGAGTCCCCCCAGTATCCAGGGCTGCCAGGTTCCCCCGGGTTCCCTCAACTACCAGGATTGCCAGGGTCCCCCGGGTTCCCAGGCTCCCCTCAGTATCCAGGGCAGCCAGGTTCCCCCGGGTCCCCTCAATATCCAGGGCTGCCAGGGTCCCCCGGGTCACCCCAGTTTCCAGGCTCCCCTCAGTTACCAGGGCTGCCAGGTTTCCCCAGCCCATTCCCAACCACTGCAAGCTCTTCCAATTCTGACTCGGCAGAGCTGCCTCCATACCCCCAGTTTCCAGTGCTGCCAGGTTCCCCTGGGTCCCCTCAGCTACCAGGGCAGCCAGGGTTCCCTCAGTTTCCAGGGCTGCCGGGCTCCCCCGGGTCCCCTCAGTTTCCAGAGCTGCCAAGGTCCCCTGAGTTCCCTCAGTTTCCAGGCTCCCCCCAGTATCCAGGGCTGCCAGGTTCCCCAGGGTCCCCCCAGTTTCCAGGGTCCCCCCAGTATCCAGGCCAGCCGGGATCCCCCCAGTTTCCCGGCTCCCCTCAGTTACCAGGGCTGCTAGGTTCCCCCGGGTCCCCTCAGCTACCAGGGTCCCCCCAGTTTCCAGGGCTGCCAGGTTCCCCTGGGTCCCCCCAGTATCCAGGGCTGCCAGGTTCACCCGAGTTCCCTCAGTTTCCAGGCTCCCCCCAGTATCCAGGGCTGCCAGGTTCCCCAGGGTCCCCCCAGTTTCCAGGGTCCCCCCAGTATCCAGGCCAGCCGGGATCCCCCCAGTTTCCCGGCTCCCCTCAGTTACCAGGGCTGCTAGGTTCCCCCGGGTCCCCTCAGCTACCAGGGTCCCCCCAGTTTCCAGGGCTGCCAGGTTCCCCTGGGTCCCCCCAGTATCCAGGGCTGCCAGGTTCCCCCGGGTTCCCTCAGTTGCCAAGCCAGCCAGGTTCCCCTGGGTCCCCTCAGCTACCAGGGCAGCCAGGGTTCCCTCAGTTACCAGGACTGCCGGTTTCCCCCGAGTCCCCTCAGGTTCCAGGCTCCCCCCAGTATCCAGGGCTGCCAGGGTCCCCTGAGAGCCCTCAGTTTCCAGGGTCCCCCCAGTATCCAGGCCAGCCGGGGTCCCCCCAGTTTCCAGGCTCCCCTCAGTATCCAGGGCTGCCAAGTTCCCCCGGGTCCCCTCAGTATCCAGGGCTGCCAGGGTCCCCCGGCTTCCCTCAGTTACCAGGCCAGCCTGGGTCCCCCCAGTTCCCAGGCTCCCCTCAGTCACCAGGGCTGCCAGGTTTCCCTGAGTCCCCCCAGTATCCAGGGCTGCCAGGTTCCCCCGGGTTCCCTCAACTACCAGGGATGCCAGGTTCCCCTGGGTCCCCTCAGCTACCAGGCCAGCCAGGTTCCCCAGGGTCCCCCCAGTTTCCAGGCTCCCCCCAGTATCCAGGGCTGCCAGGTTCCCCCGAGTTCCCTAAGCTACCAGGGTTCCCAGGCTCCCCTCAGTATCCAGGCCAGCCAGGTTCCCCAGGGTCCCCTCAGTTACCATGGCTGCCAGGTTCCCCCGGGTCCCCTCAGCTGCCAGGGTTCCCAGGCTCCCCTCAGTTACCAGGGCTGCCGGGCTCCCCCGGGTCCCCTCAGTTTCAAGAGCTGCCAGGGTCCCCTGAGTTCCCTCAGTTTCCAGGCTCCCCCCAGTATCCAGGTCTGCCAGGTTCCCCAGGGTCCCCCCAGTTTCCAGGGTCCCCCCAGTATCCAGGCCAGCCGGGGTCCCCACAGTTTCCAGGCTACCCTCAGTTACCAGGGCTGCCAGGTTCCCCTGGGTCCCCCCAGTATCCAGGGCTGCCAGGTTCCCCCGGGTCCCCTCAGCTGCCAGGCTCCCCTCAGTTACCAGGGCTGCCAGGTTTCCCCAGACCATTCCCAACCACTGCAAGCTCTTCCAATTCTGACTCGGCAGAGCTGCCTCCATACCCCCAGTTTCCAGGGCTGCCGGGCTCCCCCGGGCTCCCTCAGTTACCAGGCCAGCCAGGTTCCCCCGGGTCCCCTCAGTTACCAGGGCTGCCAGGTTCCCCCGGGTCCCCTCAGTATCCAGGGCTTCCAGGGTCTCCCGGCTTCCCTCAGTATCCAGGCCAGCCTGGTTCCCCCGGGTCCCCCCAGTATCCAGGCCAGCCTGGTTCCCCCGGGTTCCCTCAGTTGCCAGGCCAGCCAGGGTCCCCCCAGTTTCCAGGGTCCCCCCAGTATCCAGGGCAGCCAGGTTTCCCCGGGTCCCCTCAGTATCCAGGGCTGCCAGGTTCCCCCGAGTCCCCTCAGCTGCCAGGGTTCCCAGGCTCCCCTCAGTTACCAGGGCTGCCGGGCTCCCCCGGCTCCCCTCAGTTACCAGGGCTGCCAGGTTCCCCCGGGTCCCCTCAGCTGCCAGGGTTCCCAGGCTCCCCTCAGTTACCAGGGCTGCCAGGTTCCCCCGGGTCCCCTCAGCTACCAGGGTCCCCCCAGTTTCCAGGCTACCCTCAGTTACCAGGGCTGCCAGGTTCCCCTGGGTCCCCCCAGTATCCAGTGCTGCCAGGTTCCCCCGAGTCCCCCCAGTTCCCAGGCTCCCCTCAGTTACCAGGGCTGCCAGGTTCCCCCGGGTCCCCCCAGTTCCCAGGCTCCCCTCAGTTACCAGGGCTGCCAGGTTTCCCCAGACCATTCCCAACCACTGCAAGCTCTTCCAATTCTGACTCGGCAGAGCTGCCTCCATACCCCCAGTTTCCAGGGCTGCCGGGCTCCCCCGCTTCCCCTCAGTTTCCAGGGCTGCCAGGGTCCCCTGAGTTCCCTCAGTTTCCAGGGTTCCCCCAGTATCCAGGGCAGCCAGGTTCCCCCGGGCTCCCTCAGTTACCAGGCCAGCCAGGTTCCCCCAGGCTCCCTCAGTTACCAGGCCAGCCAGGTTCCCCCGGGTCCCCCCAGTATCCAGGGCTGCCAGGTTCCCCCAGACCATTCCCAACCACTGCAAGCTCTTCCAATTCTGACTCGGCAGAGCTGCCTCCATACCCCCAGTTTCCAGGGCTGCCGGGCTCCCCCGCTTCCCCTCAGTTTCCAGGGCTGCCAGTGTCCCCTGAGTTCCCTCAGTTTCCAGGGTTCCCCCAGTATCCAGGGCAGCCAGGTTCCCCCGGGCTCCCTCAGTTACCAGGCCAGCCAGGTTCCCCCGGGCTCCCTCAGTTACCAGGCCAGCCAGGTTCCCCCGGGTCCCCCCAGTATCCAGGGCTGCCAGGTTCCCCCGAGTTCCCTCAGTTACCAGTGTCCCCTCAGTTACCAGGGCTGCCAGGTTCCCCCGGGTCCCCTCAGCTACCAGGGTCCCCCCAGTTTCCAGGGCTGCCAGGTTCCCCTGGGTCCCCCCAGTATCCAGTGCTGCCAGGTTCCCCCGCTTCCCCTCAGTTTCCAGGGCTGCCAGGGTTCCCTCAGTTTCCAGGGTTCCCCCAGTATCCAGGGCAGCCAGGTTCCCCCGGGCTCCCTCAGTTACCAGGCCAGCCAGGTTCCCCTGGGTCCCCCCAGTATCCAGGGCTGCCAGGTTCCCCCGAGTTCCCTCAGTTACCAGTGTCCCCTCAGTTACCAGGGTTGCCAGGTTCCCCCGGGTTCCCCCAGTTACCAGGCCTGCCGGGTTCCCCCGGGTTCCCCCAATTACCAGGCCTGCCAGGTTCCCCCGGGTCCCCCCAGTATCCAGGCCAGCCAGGGTCCCCCCAGTTTCCAGGGTCCCCCCAGTATCCAGGCCAGCCAGGTTTCCCCGGGTCCCCTCAGTATCCAGGGCTGCCAGGTTCCCCCGAGTCCCCTCAGTATCCAGGGCTGCCAGGTTCCCCTGGGTTCCCAGGTTCCCCTCAGTATCCAGGGCTGCCAGGTTCCCCCGGGTCCCCGCAGTTACCAGGCCAGCCTGGTTCCCTCGGGTCCCCCCAGTTCCCAGGCTCCCCTCAGTTACCAGGGCTGCCAGGTTTCCCCAGACCATTCCCAACCACTGCAAGCTCTTCCAATTCTGACTCGGCAGAGCTGCGTCTATACCCCTGGTTCCCAGGCTTCCCTCTATTACCCAGACCGCTCCCAGCAACTGCCACTACAAGAGCTACGCCAGGGCTTCCTTACCCTTACTCTTTTCCAAAGTACCCCTGGTCCCTGACATCTGCCAACATAGCTGGACCCACTCATCCCCAGAGGCCTCCCTGTGTTAACTCCGCCCACTACAAACGCAAGGCAAAGAGGGTTAAGCAGATGGTCCCTCCAGTGTACAACATCATGTTCCGGGACGATGCTTCCCTTCAGTCGAATGTTACACAGGCTCCAGCAGGGACCACCAAGTCTTCCACCACTGCTGGTGTCGAGGACCAGAGGAGGATTCCTGGGTTTGGTTCTGGCAGTAGGGGTGCCCTCCCTCCTCCACCTGCTGAGGACTCGTAGCAAGTGACTCTTAACAATTCTTTTGAGTAGTTGTGTAATGTCACTTCTGCACTTTTATAATAAAGAATTCTTAACTTTAAACTGACTGGGTTGGAATTTGTTGCTGTGAACATGAATTTCTGTATGGCATGGTTTGATTTAAATGTTTGAAACTTTACTGAGTTGGTTATTTGACATGCAGTTCTGTCAACTGGATTTGTGTACTCTAATATACTTATTCACAAGTCCATTGGTAAGACTTTCACTCTAGGCTTGCGTTTGTCTGCCCCTCACAAAGGAAGCGGCGCACTGAAGTGACTTTTTAGAGGATTATTGGGTTTCAGTGGTAGTGTATAAATCTGTAGGCTATTGTATTTTCATGCTTCCCTGTTCTGTTAAATTGGTATAATCCATACATAAAACGGGTTTGTTTCTACATCTTATCTTGGGTATGCAAAGGTCATGGTACGACCAGGTTATTGACAATAGTTATTGTTGCTTTATTAAATGGCTCAGAACTGTAAGCGGTATACATAAGGCTTGATTATGTTCGTCACTTCCTGCAGCCTTCTAAGACCGAATCATAGCCGTGCTGTTATTCAGCAATAACACACGACCACGAGCGTAATACTGCACTTAAAGTTCTACAAGCGAGTTGTCAGCTTGACAACGGTCATGTAAGCGGAGTGACAGTCACGGTGATGTTATCGCCAAATCTCATGGAATTCCTCTTGTCCAATCAAAATACTTGGTCAGAACTAACTGTTAGACAACAATAGTTCCGATTTTTGTCCGGTGAAGACTTGTATACCCACTTAAGCCCAATTTATACTTCGGTCGCAGACACTTTTGAAATGTTCGCCGACAGAAATGACGTCATGGTCGACACTTAACAGTCGCTTGGAAGTGTCGGCTACCAGGAGAAATTTCTACTGGCGCTGATGTCATCACAGTGTGATTGGCTAGATAGACGGCACGCGTCGTTGACTTCATTGTTTGAATTTTCAGCGAGCCCTCAACAGCTGTTTTCCCCTGCTCTCTTGCTAACAGCAATACTGTTAATAATTCCTCCTCTAAATCCAATTCCTCCTCCACTGACATGCTCTCTTTATCTTCCAAACCCTCTCGCTCCCTCGCCCCAACCCTCCTCCTCTAATACTCACTATCTCCATCTCAAAATTCGCTACAGCCATTTTCTCCGATCGATCATCTACAAAGCGTTAACAACGTAACGGTAAAATAATTCAGTTGACGTCGACGTGATTTTTTATTTTATTTTTGTCAGTGACCATTTCAAAAGTGTCGGCGACATAAGTATAAATTAAGCTTTACTGCTCCGTTGGAATGACAATGCCAGGTGTGTGTGTGTGTGAACACTTACTCGGCCTTCGCTTTTGAACGCAGACATTGTTTTTCGAGTGAGTCCCTCAGCACAATCACAGCTGAAGGAGCCGTCTGTGTTGGTGCAGATCTCATCCAGGGCAAACCAGCAGATAGATATAGAGAAAGGTTGTGAGAGAGCAGAACACAGATGGAGGGGTGAATGAAAACACATTCACAAGTGAATGATGATGTGTAAAGTGATGGTCTCCCCCATCAGATACCTGTGAGCTCACACTGGACCCAAACACAGCACATTCACACCTCTCTTTGTCTGAAGGGAACCTTCAAGGGACCCAAAGAGAACAGCAGTGCCATGACCACCCAGAGAGATTTGACTACTAAATGGTAAATGGACTGCATTTATATAGAGCGTTTTCTACCTTAGCGGCACTCAAAGCGCTTCACAATTTTGCCTCTCATTCACCCATTCACACTCACACATACCGACGGCGGCGGAGCTGCCATGCAAGGCACCGGCCTGCCCATCGGGAGCTACTTGGGATTACCGCCAGCCTTGCGATTAACAAACGACCCTCTCTACCCCCTGAGCCACAGCCGCCCACTGGTACAACTGGTATCAGGTGTTGTGTAGAGAGGGTCTCTGGGCGCTGTTACTGGGAGGCAGAGTGGAGGAGAGGAGGTGTTTGCATAGGAGCGACATATAAAGGAATGAATAGAAAAGGATGGGATGATGACAGTGGACTTGGATATAATCACAAGTCTTGGGGACTGGTCTGTGATGATGACAGTTACACTGCCTGGCACAAGTCGAAAAATGACTTGCCTGTCCTCCCCTCCGTCTCCCACAGAGTAGGCGTGTATCTGGACTGGCCAGCTGGCATTTTGTCCTTCTACAGTCTCCTCTGATACACTGACCCACCTGTACACATTCCTCATTACATTCACTGAGCCCCTCTATTACATACAAAAATGGCCGCCGGAGTAACACGGCATGGTGCAGGAGAGTCTTGTCAATTCTCGGATTAAACCGGAGATCTACCAAACCAAAGACGGTAAAGTCATAGTTGAGGATGAACTTTTGAATTTGATTGTGGTTAAACTGCGAACTTTGAGCCACGATGACATTGTTTCGCTTGCTACAAGCAGCTTCAGTTCTGAAAGGATTGAAGCTTCTAAGACTGTGTTGTCAGAACTCTTCCCAAACAGCGCACGCTGGGTAGCGCATAGAGGACAAAAGAAGGACATTAACAATGTCAAAATGTGCCTCCAAGTGCTCAATGAATGTGGCGAAGATATACCAAGATTTGTGTCACATTTCCTGGATGAACTACCTGCTGTTTCATATAACAACATGGACGTGTCAGCGCTTCTCGGCAAAATGCTGCAAATAAACGCTGATATTGACTACCTGAAAAGAACAGTTAACTCTCAGGTAGCAGCCAGTGAAACATTGCGGGTGGTTTCTGCAACCCTTGACTAACGTCTGACTGCCGTGGAAAAGCCACCAGTCCTGGGCGCTTTGGCCTCAACGACCTTCCTCTCTGCTGCGGCGAACTCACTGGATCCCTTGGTAGGCCCTTCGACTGTGGCGGGGAAGCCCCTAGGCCCTGAACCAACCTCCTCCAGGGCTAATGGCAGACCATTACCGACAACCAGTGAGACCGACAGCAGTCAACCAGCCCAAACCGTGGATATAGCCCAGAGACAAGCACAGTCCCCTGCATGGAGTAAGGTGGTGAGGGATGGACGTCGATTGAAGCAGTTACCTGAGACCTCTGCCCATCGACGCCCTACACCTCGCACTGTGATGACTCCAGCGAGGCATGAGAGAAAGAAGACCGGCATAATCGGGACTGGTGCGGCCAGCAACATAGTGGCTGTCAAAACAAAGATGGTGAGTGTATTCGCAACTAAGTTTGATCTCAATTTGGCTGCCAGCACTCTCTGTGACTATTTAAAAGAGAAACTGAAACGGGAGGTGAAGTGTCGAAAAATTGAGACGACACAGAGCAGATTTAGCTCCTTTTGTGTCACCGCCGAATGCAATGATGCGGCGGTGATGTATGACCCACCGCTCTGGCCCTCAGGGGCCTTTGTCCGACGCTACTATGAGCCTCGGCGCTTTAAAGGAGCAGTCGGAGGCCCGTCTAGACCAGAGAAAACCCCCCGCTCTCAGGATACTGAGCTTCAGCTCAGTCATGATGCTGGGGTGAATGTCGGAGGCCTGTCTGTAGAGACCAGGAACAGGACAGACACACCGGCCAGCTGCCCTGATGGGACCGTGGAAGATCATTAATGAGGGGTCGTATCCTACAACGCTCGTGGCCTCCGAGTAGGACATACTGCTGCTGATAGATCAAGACGATTGGTGGTGGACACATTGCTGGACGAGAGTGACTTTGTCTGCCTTCAAGAAACCTGGATGGCCAAGCAAGATCTGGACAAATTGAACACCCCACACAAGAACTTTTATGGTGCTGGAGAGTCCACTACCGATCTCAGCATGAGAATGGTTCGTGGGAGGATAGCTGGTGGTGTAGCTATACTGTGGAACATAAAATATGACCCAATGGTAAAGGTGGTGCGTCTTAATGTTGACTGGGCTATTGGGTTGGAGTTTAACCATAATGAAAAGAAATTTACTATTTTAAATGTGTACATACCATATGAATCCTATGACCATGAGGATGAATTTCTGAACAGGTTGGCTTTTATTCAGTCCTTCATAGAGAACAATAGTTCATCTTGTGTCTATGTCATGGGTGATTTTAATGCTGACATGTCAGATAAGTCTTTATTCGCACAACATCTGCAGCAGTTCTGTAATGAAACTCAATTAATTATATCAAGTAAAGCGTTATGGCCTGATACAAGTTTTACCTATGTAAGTGAAGCGTGGCACACAACTTCCTGGCTAGACCATATTGTGACCACAGCCGATGACTCATGACTCACTGGAAAGTATGGAGATATGTTATGGGCTGGCCACCACTGATCACATACCAGTTGCTATGCTGCTAAATGTTGAGAGTGTGCCCCTGCTGGCCAACAAGGGTAATGCTGCTCCCTCAAGAAAACTGGACTGGTCAAAATTGACCAAAGAGGATATGCACAGATATTCTCTATTAACTGACAGCTTACTCAGTGATGTTGAATTGCCTAGGGATGCCCTAATGTGCATGGATATGAACTGCAAGGATAAACATCATGCTGAAAAGCTCTGTGCCGTGTATGATGATATTGTCAAATGTCTTTATGCTTCCAGTGAACCTTTTATTAATCACAAGAGTAGGGTCCCTAACATACGGCCTGGCTGGAGTGAGTTTGTGTCTGAGCAACATGCTGCGGCTAGAGAGGCCTTTAGAGTCTGGTCAGAGGCAGGCAGACCCAGACAGGGAGTGTTGCTTGATAACAAAAAACTCACAAATGCTAGATTTAAATATGCACTTTGTTTTATTAAGAATAATGAAAACACAATAAGAGCAGACTCGCTGGCCAGAAAGATGCAGAATAACAATCTTACTGACTTCTGGAAGGAGGTCAAGATCATAAATAATAACACAACTCCCTTCTGATATCGAGGGGGTTAGTTGTCCAGAGAAGATTGCTGATCTATGGCGTGAGCGCTACAGTAAACTTTTTAATTGTGTTAAAAGTAACACCGTGAGAATTGATAATGAATATAAAGGTCTCTCTGCAGACGTGATAGTTAGATCAGTAGATATTTATGATTCCATCCGCATGCTAGACAACAACAAAGCTTGTGGTATGGATTGCATTTCTGCAGAGCATCTAAAAAATGCCAGTTATAGACTCAGTCCATTACTAGCCATGTGCCTTACTGGAATTATGGTTCATGGTGTTCTACCGAACTCTATTATGTCAGTGCTGTTAGTGCCTGTTGTTAAAGATAAGGCTGGTAAACTGAACAGCATAGACAACTATCGACCCATTGCATTAGCCAGTATCTTGTCTAAAGTGTTTGAGAGAATTCTATTAATGAAATTGGAAATGTATGTTCTGACTGCTGACAATCAGTTTGGTTTTAAAAGAAAACATGGTACTGATCTCTGTGTCTATGCTCTGAAGGAGATTGTCTCTAGGTACACAAGTCTTAATTCATCTGTATTTTTATGCTTTATTGATGCTTCCAAAGCTTTCGATCGAATTTGTCATGAAAAACTGTTTATGAAGCTGCTAGTGAGAGGTGTCCCTAAACCTCTTGTGAGGATTTTGGTGTTCTGGTACGCCAATCAAACCTTTCATGTTAAATGGGACAATGTTCTATCAGCTCCTTTCTATGTTGGTAACGGAGTTCGACAAGGAGACATTTTATCTCCCTTTTTGTTTAATGTGTATATGGACGACTTATCAAGCCAGCTGAATGTAAATGTAAATGTGAATAAGACAAATACAGGCTGTCTTGTAGGTGAATCTATTGTCAATCATCTGATGTACGCAGATGATTTGGTCTTACTCAGCTCATATAGTGCTGGGCTGCAACAGATGCTGAGGGTGTGCTCTCAGTATGGCATAGATCATGATATCAAATGCAAAGAAAAGCCACATAATGATAGTCAGAAGTAATCAGGACAGGAAATTAACCTTCCCTACCTTTTATTTATCTGGCAGTCCCCTTGGTGTTTGTGAGGAAATAAAATATCTGATGACAACGATATATATCGACAGCGCTGTCAAATATATTCTCAGGCCAATATGTTATTAAGGAAGTTTTTTAAATGCTCATATTCAGTTAAAGTCAGATGGCTGAGCGGTGAGGGAGTCGGGCTAGTAATCTGAAGGTTGCCAGTTCGATTCCCAGCCATGCCAAATGAGGTTGTGTCCTTGGGCAAGGCACTTCACCCTACTTGCTTCGGGGGGAATGTCCCTGTACTTACTGTAAGTTGCTCTGGACAAGAGCGTCCGCTAAATGACTAAATGTAAATGTTCCCTGCTTAGCACCTACATAACACCATTGTACACTGCTCATTTGTGGTCTATTTACAGGAAAAGGAGTATATAGAGACTGAAAGTAGCTTACAATGATGCTTTTAGATTGCTGCTTAATGTGCCTAGGTGGCATAGTGCTAGTCAGTTGTTTGTGTCTAAGCACGTACCAACCTGTGAGGCGCTCTTAAGACAATTGATGTATGGTTTCATGTGTCGACTGGACAAGTCTGAGAACTGTATAGTAGAGGCTCTGGTCAAGCCTCTAAAGAGCTGCTATCGATTTACTTCAAACTTAAGACGACATTGGCACAAAAGTCTTCATACTTTTTAATGCACTGTATTATGTATGTTGTATTCTTTTGTTTTTCTCTTTTTTATAGCTCTATGTCTGTTATTTTATATGGAACTTGGCGTCTGAAATAAAGATTTATATATCCAGGGTTCAGGTTGTGAGCTCCGACTCCACAGTGTCCCTGTGTTGAATAGTCTCCTGTATCTGGGAGTCAGGTGGCTGAGCGGTGAGGGAGTCGGGCTAGTAATCTGAAGGTTGCCAGTTCGATTCCCCGGCCGTGCAAAATGAGGTTGTGTCCTTGGGCAAGGCACTTCACCCTACTTTCCTCGGGGGGAATGTCCCTGTACTTACTGTAAGTTGCTCTGGATAAGAGCGTCTGCTAAAATGACTAAATGGTATCTTGGAGGAACACCTACGTTTGTTGTCACATCCCTGTTCAAATACAACGGGTAATATTATAGGGTGTGTTTCATAATGATCATGACCACACACAGACACATAGGCCTACACAAACAGCCTACATATAAACATTGTCAAATATTTAACAGTTGCTTTACTCAAATGAAAAAGGTTATCCAGCATCTTGATATATTTGTATTATTATTATCATCTGGAACTGTGTATATAATTGTTAGGCGAAGCTCTTGAAAGAATGATGTTTAATGTTGTCAAAATAAAACACCTTTGCCAATGTACAGTAGGCCTACTAGATTCTATTTTAATAAAGAAAACGACTTTATAGTCCCAAAAATATTCTATTGACTGTTACAGTACACTGTAGTGTTAAACCTAGAAAGATACGCCTCACATAGAAGTGTGTGTGTGTGTGTGTGTGTGTGTGTGTGTGTGTGTGTGTGTGTGTGTGTGTGTGTGTGTGTGTGTGTGTGTGTGTGTGTGACAGAGAGAGTCCAGAGAGAGAGAGAGAGTTGGATATTTTAATACATAGTTGTACTGACAAACACACAAAAATCGGATGGTTTCGCGTGGAAAAAGTTATGAACCTTGTTCGTTCCGTGGGGACCCTGATACAAGCTGCGCTCGCACCCTCCGGATGTACTTGATGTGTTTGGTGTCTGCAGAGTAGGAGATGCCTCTGCCTGTACAGGTCTTTAACTTTCAGGTAAAATTGCATTTTGCATATCGGTTTTTTCTTATTTGCTCAGATTTAAAGCATGGCGGGTCATCTTTTCATAGAAGGATTCAGTTTGCTCCTCAAAGCACATTTATTGACTCATCGTTAGCTGTCAAGCTAAGCTATTTCGAGCTAGCTAGCTGTAGCTAGTAATACTGTACTGTAACATGGCAACATCCTGTGACCGAGGGTGGCCTGGGCAGTTGGCCATCAGACACACATAGCTGAAATTTAGTATGCTGTGTGAAACTGAGTTGTTTTCCTCCACTGTAACACGTCCCTGTGAGTTTCAAATTAAAGTTTTATTGTTGTCAGTTATCTTGCTAATTTTCAGAGCAGTTACTGTAGCTCTGTCAACTCCTTGCAAGCCAAAATGCCCAGTTACAGTGTTACTGTGAAACTAGCTAACTAGCTACGTGAGCAGATTTAAGTTACCATGGCAAACCAAACCATCAGGCCGTCTGACAACTTTGAAACAAGCTCTCTAGCTTGAGATAATGTCAAAGAAAGTCTAGCCAAAATCCATTTGCAGAATGTCAATTCTGTTTATTCAAAGTTATAGCAACGTTCGTTTTCTAGAACCGTGCAGATAACATTGGCTATGAAGCAAGCTTGTCTCCACGTTAATGTTAGGTGGATTGACCATCTCAAATAAGTCAGGGAGACTTTTATTGGCTTGGCACCAGCCTATACAGCCAGCCATTACACACCTCTTCCAAGCCAGCCAACTATGTATATATATAGACATATTCAAATAGTTTCAGAGGGCATCAGCAATATCTCAATGTTTCCCTGAGCCAAGGGGTGAGTACTTGACTGTCTCCCTCACCCTCTTCAGGAGAGTGCAGTGTCAGGGCAGGGGGTGGCTGCAGGGGTGGAGCAGGATGAGACAGAGGACAGCGAGCTGGGCAGGGCCAGGGCCAGAGAGGGGGAGCCGAGGGGCAGGAGCAGGGGACGCGACCAGGCCCGGGCTTCTCCCTGGACCGGCCTGCTCGCCGCCTCCCCGCGCAGCAGCAGGTCAGAGATGCGCCTCCCTGTCACGGCAGGGGACTCCGCCTTGAGGAGCAGTCTCTCTGCGTGCTCCCTGCTCCCTAAGGTAACCGCAGCAGCTGTCGCTGGGCAGATTAGCTCAACGGATGATCCGGAAAGAACAGGGGCTGGCCGACGCGGTCTTTCGCACCCGCTAAAGAGATCGAGCTCCATCGACAGCGCGCTCGTAACCTTCTCACACGAGGGTCACGCACGTGGGTCCATGTTCACGATATTCGAAACGAGGTCGTTACGCCGGGTCTAGAATGGTTTCCATGCCGATGTTGGACGAATTGTGTTGTTGAGCTGGGCTCCTCTCTCCCAGGGGTCTGTGGAGCCCATGCTGGTTGATGCCGAGCCCCAGGAAGACCAGCAGAACGACCCGGACAGCAGCTATGTGGTGGAGAACCCCACACTGGTACGTCACCTCAGACCTCCGAACCTGGACAGAGAACAGAGAACCAACAAAGCCGTGTGCGTGGTAGAGGCCTGTCGGCTGTCGCCCTCGGTTACCCGTCCCACTCACTGTACGCCCTCTACACCCGATGAGTGGAATGGAAATGTGTCAGTTTTGAATAAGACTTGGATCATTGCCTGTGTACGGCATCTCCTACTCTGCCCACACATACACACATCACGTACATCCGGGGGGGTGAGAGCGCAGTTTGTACCAGGGGCCTAACTAATATAATTCCTTACTCCCCCCCCCAAGCGAAACCATCAACGTCTTGTGTCAGTATGTATTGACATATCTGTCTCCTTTGAATAATCCGTTTCCCTCTTTCTCTCTGTGTGTGTCCATCTCTCTCTGTGTGTGTGTGTCTCTCTCCTTCTGTCTCTCCTCTCTCTCCCTCGGTCTCTCCCTCTGTCTCTCTCCCTCCCTCTGTGTCTGTCCAGGACCTGGAGCAGTATGCGTCCAGCTACGGCGGCCTGATGAGGATGGAGCGGCTGCAGTTCGTCGCGGAGCACTGTCCCCGGCTGAGGGCCGAGGCCCTGAAGATGGCGCTGGCCGTCGTCCAGAGGACCTTCAACGTGGACGTGTACGAGGAGATCCACCGCAAGCTCGCCGACGCCACACGGTAAGAGGGGGGGGTGGGGGGGAGTGAGAGAGAGAGAATCAAGTAGTAGCTCACCTGCAAGTAGCAGCAATCTGCATGTGTGACAGTATAACATTATATTTAGGCACGGGTAATTGAAAATGGTGTGTGTGCGCTGCCCTATGTGCTAACATCGCTCCCCCCGCCCTCCCCCCAGGGGGGTCCAGGGGGTCCCGGACGCGGTGCCTGAGGGGGGGGTGGAGCCTCCTTCCCTAGACTCAGTCTGGGCCGAGTCCACCAGGAAGAAGGCTCTGCTCAAACTGGAGAAACTGGACACGGACCTGAAGAACTACAAGGGCAACTCCATCAAAGAGAGCATAAGGTACACACCCACACACACACACACACACGCAGTGTTTTCCAAGCGTGTGCTTAGAGTATGTCGTTCCCTTTTTCAGTGTGAGCTGTGGGGAGGGTCTTATTCAGGGTGAACAACAGGATGCTAGACCAGGAAGATAGACGAGCCAAGTCCATTCGTACCGTGTGCCCCGCTCAGGAACCTTTCCTCCCATGTGCCCCTCCCTCCCGTCCCCTCAGGAGAGGTCACGACGACCTGGGGGACCACTACCTGGACTGCGGTGACCTTAGCAACGCCCTCAAGTGCTACTCCCGCGCCCGCGACTACTGCACCAGCGCCAAGCACGTCATCAACATGTGTCTTAACGTCATCAAGGTAGCTGCTTTCCCCCCCAGGACACGTCCTGCGACCCACAATCTGCTGCCTCTTCCTTTTATTTATTCCCCCCCTCTCACTCCTCACCCCTCTTCCCCCCCCCCCCCCCCCTCCCTTGCAGGTCAGCGTGTACCTCCAGAACTGGTCGCATGTACTTAGCTATGTCAGCAAGGCTGAATCCACCCCAGAGATAGCAGAGGTGAGCACAGACGCGCTGGAGAAGGACTGACACACGCACACACACAGACACGCGCTGTAGGTGATGAATGCTAAAATCACGAATGATTGTCTTTTTTTTTTCCCTCTCTCTCATCAGCAAAGAGGAGAGCGAGACAGTCAAAACCAAGCAGTCCTTACCAAACTCAAATGTGCTGCAGGTGAGACAACTGTTTAGTACAGGTAGACCACATATTTAAGTTAAGATTCCTATATGTTGAATGTATACACCTTCCTGCCAAAGTCAATTCCTTGTCTGTGCAAACTTTCATGGCGATTAAAACCTATTCGGATTCTGAAGAGCATGTCTTTCTACTTGAAAAGGAACCCGTTATCTGACAGCCTTGCAGATTGGGTGGGGATACAGGCCTTGTTCTCACATACATACAGCTTGCACTGACGCACAGAACCCTTGCTTGAGCCAAGAGGCCAGTAGGAGCCTGTAGGCTAGTTCACGAGTGGCCTGAACGCTAGCATCAGTAGCTGTGTTCCAGGAGTAATGACACGTCTGTGTTTTCTCCAGGCCTGGCTGAGCTGGCCTCCAGGAAGTACAAACCTGCCGCCAAGTGCTTCCTCCTCGCGTCGTTCGACCACTGCGACTTCCCAGAGGTGAGACGGCCGTCATGTTTGTCCTGACAGGAAAACGACCGACGCCAACGCCTTGTGAATGTCAGTTTCGAATCGAGTCGGTTTGAACGTCGACGCGACCTCGACCGATGTGACCACGTAAAGACACGGGGCCAAGCTCGGGCCCAGTGCTAACGTAGCCTTGTGGATTATGCTGTGGAAACACTGATTGTGTGTGTGTGTGTGTGTGTGTGTGTGTGTGTGTGTGTGTGGTGGGTCCTTCCAGCTCCTGTCCCCCAGTAACGTAGCCGTGTACGGGGGCATGTGTGCTCTGGCCACCTTCGACAGACAGGAGCTCCAGAAAAACGTCATCTCCAGCAGGTAGGTCTGGCCCCCACAGGGAGACAGGAAACACACAAACAAGTTACACGTATGTCGAACAACGCTACGTTTGTCCCCCCATGACCACGGCTCCACTCTACGACACTGACTTCTCTCTCCTATCCCCCCCCCCCATTTCCGTCCCCCGTTTAGTTCATTCAAGTTATTTTTAGAGTTGGAGCCTCAGGTCCGCGACGTCATCTTCAAGTTCTACGAGTCCAAGTACGCGTCGTGCCTCAAACTGCTCGACGACATGAAGGTACGCCTCGCCGACCCCCTCCCGGAACGTTCCGGCGCCGCTTCGCGTCAGCGCTGTGCCCACTGACACCTGTTCCTCTCTGCGGTCAGGACAACCTCCTGCTGGACATGTACCTGGCTCCCCACGTGAGGACTCTGTATGGACAGATCCGGAACAGGGCGCTCGTACAGGTGAGGCACCGCCCTCACACACTCTCCGCCCCGGGTCCGTGTGTGTGTGTCGGTTGCATGGCTAGAGCATAACGTGTGTGTGTGTGTGTGTGTCAGTACTTCAGCCCGTACGCGTCGGCAGACATGACCGAGATGGCCCAGGCGTTCAACACCAGCGTGGCAGCCCTGGAGGATGAACTCTCCCAGCTCATCCTGGAGGGACTCGTCAACGCTCGCATCGACTCCCACAGCAAGGTCAGGCACCCCACCGCCACCAAAGGGTTTTCGTTCAGCTCTCGACAGCGCTGTCCCAGGTTTTTATGTCGGACTCCTTTTAATTGTTGCTTGGCCCTCTGACTAGCAGGGGTCGTCTCACACACACACACACACAGAAGGTGTCTCCATCAGTCGTGTCCTCGGCTCGCCTTTCTTTTCATCCTACGAAGAGAACAGTCTTTAAAAAAAAAAACACCTTCTCCCCGGTGTGTCAAACTCACACCAGCTTCCCGTGCTGAGCCACTTCCTGTCTCCCGTGCCGTGTCAGATCCTGTATGCGCGCGACGTGGACCAGAGGAGCTCCACGTTCCACAGGTCCCTCCACATGGGCACGGGCTTCCAGAGACGAGCCAAAGCCCTGATCCTGCGGGCCGCCGTGCTGCGCAGCCACGTCCACGTCAAGGTACCCGGAGAACCCAGGTTCCCCCCCTACGCCACGCCCGCTCCCTGCCTCCAGCCCACACCTAGTGGTGCTGGAACACGCGACCGGAAGGGCTTCCTGGTGCCTACTTCCTGTTGATGTGCTTGTTGTGATGAGTTGTCTTCAAATGCGAAATCCACAAAGGGGTTTGAAAGGATTTTGATGAAGTGGATTAGTGACTGTTTCTATTACCCCCCCCCCCCCTCTCTCTCTCTATCGTATGTGCTGTCATCCAGTCACCCCCAAGAGAAGGCAGCCAGGTGGAGCTCACGTCTGCCAACAGCCAAACGTGGATGAGCACCAACATGTGAGGACGAGAACCCCCCCCCCCCCGTCTCCCCTCCTCTCTGGTGCCCCCTGGGAGGGACCATTACAGCCGGGGAGGGGGGGGGGGGGGGGAGTACAAAAAAAAAAAACATTCACAGACCCCCCCCCCCCCTTCAGAGGATGGTACGATTCCTTGCTGGGAAGGAATATCCCAATCGTACAGACTTTTCATTTAACGTTAAATTGTTTATGTATTGGAAGAAGGATTGAAAGAAAAAATCTTTTGTTGCTCGTTTTGGAAATATGAACGTTGAAAGGAGGAGGAATGGAGTTGTGGCACTTGGAAAAGCTGGTGTTTGTTGCCTGTAAGAGATGCAATTTCTCTGTGTCTGACAGATGTTTGATTATAAATCGACAAACACCTCACCTCAGAACGAGCTTTTAAAATAAATCGAAAACAAAAACACGCCTCGCTTCTCCATCTTTGGGCTTTTGTAGGTCAGAGGGCATCCAACACGTGTACACTGAACACACTCACTAGAAAATATTCAAGCTTCAATCAAAGGACTCCCCAGGACAAAAGAAAAAGCTTATGTGCCGGAAGGAGGACTCAAGAAAAACAGTCTTCTGATTTTATTTAAAGGGGTTGCTGGTAGGAAGGCAGAAATGTACAGACACACAATGTTCTCATACAATTGAGAATCTTCCAGAATGTATGTCTTGCTCTTCCATCTTGTGTTCCTGTACTGAGACGATCCAGTATCGTCACACCTTTTGAGATCCATACTGTCGACAGGTTGCTGTGAGTAGGGGAAACAGCACAGCACTAACACACGCTGCTTTGTAACCTATCCTGGAACTACTACTGTGTTTATACAGGCAACTAACTCGTATCTGAACAGGATGTTAGTCAGAAGGCACAACCTCAATGCACTGCAAGGAAATCCCTACCACCATAGAAGGCTCCGGAAAAGAGCACAAAGAAAACACTATCCTCCCTCATTTGTCACGTGAGCTTGAGAAGACAAACTAGTACAGCAGAACTCTTAGGAGTTTCCCATTCTGGCACGTCTGAATATTTTCCCACAGAAAATAAAAACAAGGAAAGATAACATCTTGAAGTTTGATGACAACACAAAGGTGTTTGAGAAAGTAAGATCTTTGACACAATTTGGTATTTTTTTCATTATAATCTTTATAATCTAAATACTCTAATATTGCCTTGAAATATGTATTTATCTGTTTTAGGGACTAAAGTTTTAAGTTAAAGTGCCTTAACCAATTAATACGCCAAGATCCACACATCCTCTAGGCACTCATTAAGACCATGAGATTAACTTTGATATAAAAGATTTCTTTTCATCCCCACCGTTCTCCATGTCGGGAAAGTCACATCAACACAAACAGCGGACAGTCATCCAATCCAGCAAAGATGATTCCGAATGAATCCCTGCTCCAACACACCTGAATCCAACGAATGGGTCTTCACCAGGCTTCTGCACAGCTTGATAGCAACCACTCATTGGAATCAGGCGTGTTGGAACAGGGAAACATCTAGAACATGCAGGGCAGGGGGGCAAAGGCTCCTGCAGAGTAATGAAGTGTTTCTGTGTGCGAGGGACACACATCCGTTTGACTGTCAGTTTGTCGTAGTGTGAATCTCCTTCGGTCCTCTGGATTGTTCTAGGTCTGGAGGGTCTGAGGTGGAGTCCAGTTTCCCGTTCTTCAGTCCTGTTCTCCCCTCCTCCTCCTCCTCCCCCGCCTTCTGTTTCTCTGCCTTCGTTTTAAACCTCAGCCCGTGACCTGTGAAGAAATAGGTTGGTGCTTCTCTGGTCAGGAAGAGACCGAAGACATGAGTCTCAGCCAAGGAGAGTTTTTGGAAAGCTAAGAGTGTGTGTATTGGTATCGGTGTGTGTGTGTGTGTGTGTGTGAGTAATACGTGACATTTCATGTGTATGGGTGTGTGTGTGTGTGTGTGTGTGTGTGGACTTACTAGGGCAGTCCGCCACCTCCTTATAGGCCTTCTTCTTACAGCATGCGCGACACAGGTTGAACACACACTTGTTACCCTAGAAAGAAGCAGAAAGGGAGGTTAGGGGCCAAGAAAACCACACCCAACACGGTACGCTTGAAATTGGCGTCGATGTTACCCGATCACGCTGGAGCATTCCGGGTGCGAGCTCTTCAGATCCCTACCTTTGGGTTGCCACACTGCTCGCACTTGATATACTTTGCTGCAGAGAAACGAAAACACACGATTTGACCAACGCGTCTCGATCTGGCGTCAACGAGCATCGAGGCGGCGCCACGACACGTCGGTCGGGAAGACGCGAGGGGGGGGGGGGGGGCGCCAAGCTCACGTTTGCGCTCGGGACTGAAGTTCTTGTGGGGGTTGCGCGCCTTCTTCTTCAGCTTGTTCTTGGAGAGCGCGTCGGCGTCGGCGCCCCCGTCCGAGTCCTCCAGCGCCCTCTTGTGACCCTTCACCTCCTCCTTCGCGCCGTTACCGTTGGCGACCGCCTCCTTTGGCCTGAGGGGCGACAGTGGCGGTGAAATCGGGGCTCTTCGGGCCACGGGACTTGGATGGATGCAATAACCTTTCTGTGTTCCAGTGTGAGATCGCTCTCGGGTGCGAAGGGTCACTCACGGTGGCCTGACGTACGGCTGGCAGATCCAATGGGGGAAGGGCAGCCCTCCCCGTTGTCCCGCCTCCTCTCCTCTGGCGATCTCCTCCTGCAGGAGGCAAGGAGGCCTGAGTCAGTCCCCTATCAAATACTGCACAACCGTCTCGTCTTTTCACAAGAAACTCGATGAGAGTGCATCATTAGAAAAGGACAACCACAGCATTCCATTCTCTGCCTTTTCCCTGCCGTGAAGGTTACATTTACATTTAGTCATTTAGCAGACGCTCTTATCCAGAGCGACTTACAGTAAGTACAGGGACATTCCCCCCCCCGAGGCAAGTAGGGTGAAGTGCCTTGCCCAAGGACACAACGTCATTTTGCACGGCCGGGAATCGAACCGGCAACCTTTCGATTAATAGCCCGATTCCATAACCGCTCAGCCACCTGACCCTGCCGGTAAACTAAAGGTAAACTAAACTGGTAAACTAACTAACTGTTTAACTAACTGGTAAACTAAAGGTAAACTGGTAAAAATATTTCTTTAAAAAAATAATTGTTTCTTATTAAGATATTTTTAGGGCATGTCTGCTTGAACTGGATAGACAGTGGAGAGAGAGAGCGAGCGAGAGAACATGCAGGAAAATGGTCTGAGCCAGACTCCTGCGGTCTGGCCTAAGTGGTAAAACATAGACGGGTGAGTTGATTGGTCTAAAGCACTGTGGTCCAAGCACTGTGGTCCAAGCACTGTGGTCCAAGCACTGTGGTCCAAGCACTGTGGTCCAAGCACTGTGGCCCAAGCACTGTGGTCCAAACACTGTGGCCCAAGCACTGTGGTCCAAACACAAGCGTATAAGTTGAAGCCTGGCAAGATGGATTCTCACATGATTGTGGTCTCACCGGGTAAGTAAAACCAAACTATGGAAGGCAGACAGAAAAGAGCAACAGCAGAAACGTAGGGAGGGATGGAGGGGATGATCTCACGAGGTGAGTAAGACAGAACTCTGGAAGGCAGACAGAAAGAGGAGGTGGACGAGTGAGAGAGAGAGAGGAGGTGATTGGGTACCTGGCAGCGTTGCTTGAGCTGCCTGCTGACCCCAGACAGGGCCTCCAGGTTCTTCACCTTGGCTAGGTCCTCCCTCAGGTCCTGGTGAATCTGCAGCCTGTATACACACACACACACACAAGTTCAGACTAGACAAGACGAAATACTGTAAAAAACAAAACCACGTAAAGCTACACAGGAGGTCGTGACCCGCAGTGCATGCTGGGAAAGCCGCTACGTACGTGTGGTGCCACATCTTGAAGAGGTGAGCTCGGACGTAGGACAGGGTGCAGGGGGGGTGGCGCTGGACCACCTCCAGATACTGCTCAGCCATCTCCCACACGGGGGGGCTCTGGCCCGCAAACAGAGCCGGGTTATGGAGGTTCCCCTCTGAGGGTGCGCCCAGACACACACACAGTCATTAGTCTGCGAGGCCTAACAAGCGACTTGAAGTAGGACAGTCATTAAATGTTGTGGCGGAAGTGTGTGTGTGTGTGTTCTCTCACCTGCGCTCATGACGCCCTGCACGCCCGTCTCCTCAATGCAGCGCTCCACGTCACTCAGGTGCTGGATGTTGCCGTTGGCGAACACCGGGATGCTCACTGCGTTCCTACGGCAAACAGGGAACACCGGTTAACTCCACTCAGGAGTTGCGCGTCCCTGTCCACTTGTGTCGGTTTCGACCGCAAAAATTGTCTGCTCCGTATCTGTCCGTTGCGATTTCTCTTAATTCGCCCCGGTCATCAGAGAGCACTTCTACTGTAGGGAGAGCTTGTGACAGACAGACTGGTACTCAGAACTGCCTAGGTATCTGTCTCCCAAGTGCATGCAATGCATGAACAACCGCGGTCAATCACAACTTGATGTTTGCGGGAATTGAACCCCGGTCTCCAGATTACAAGGCCAAGACCCGTACCGATGTGCTACACACTCACACCTTAAAGTGCCTGATACAAACGAGGTACCAGACATGTAAATGTTGATGGGGCGACAAGGAGGGTAAGAAATCCAGGACAGGCATATAAGCTGATCAGGGTGATTCTATCTGACCTGACAGCTTTGATGTGCTCCCAGCTGGCAATGCCCGTCACGGTTCCTTTCTGGTCTTTGGTCCGACCGTGAACCGTCAGCAGCTACAGAAAAACAGGTACATCTGATTACGATTCTGACACCCCATGTGTGTGGGAGAGAGATTGTCCTCTAGCTCTGCCTCCTGTTCTCCTCACCTGACATCCAGCCTTCTCCAGCATCTGAGCGTACTTCACGGTCCTGTCCACCTCGTTGAACACGCGGATCTTACAGGTGATGGGCACAGACACCTTCTCATTGGCCAGCTTCACTGCAGAAGAACATTAGTCGTCAAGGTTTAAAACCATAGTACTGGGAAACGTTCTCTTTCTCCTCCTTTTCACTTTGGACGGTACTCACCCATCTTCTCCAGCAGATCCCATTCATCTTGAAGGAAAACTCCATAGTGGCCTGAGAAACAGAGAGCTTTCTCATCAACTGAAACACAAGTTACATCACAGAGGATTCGACTTGAGGTACACCCCCTTCGAGTGCACGCAAGTTCACCACCGTGCTTGATGTCAGTAAGATGCACCCGTGTCAGTCTGCCCCAATTTAGCACGCTGGCTAATGAGGACAGTGAGTAGAGGGGCTGGTTGCTATTGGCAACATATCAGGATAGGGTTAAAAATTATGTTTACGTGTATAACTCCCCCCCCCCCTCCTCCAACTTTGTTTTTGTTTAAGGCCTCACTCACAAACACACAACCGTTCTCCCTCCCTCCGGTGTACCTCTTTTGGCAATCATCTGAGGACAGCCTAAGTTGAGGTCAATGGCGTCACAGTAGTCCTGGGCCAGCAGGGCCGCCTGCACAAACACCTCCGGGTCGTTGGCACAGAACTGACACACACACAGACAGAGGAGCTGGGAGTTTAGAACACGCCATGTTCATCTGGATGAAGAATGTGCAGCCATCATGGCCGCTGTGCTGTCATCAATTGCAAAAGCCATTGCATTGTAGGGCAAACCTAGTCTGATCAGCCCCAACCTGCCAGCTGTGTGAATGTTCAAGGCACAAAGAAATGAGGCCCACGCCATCTCCTTTGTGGAGGCCTCCTAGCATGTGATGTGATGTGGAATGTGAGTTTGTGCACGCATGCATGTTCGCTCACCTGGGTAATGAGGGGCCTGTCTTCCGGGCACACCTCATTGTACAGGTTGTCCTTCCGGTAATTAGCGTCGCGCACAAACACCTGCGCGTGCAGCATGGGCGTGTAGCAAAGCTGGGCGCCATGGCGACGGCTGAGGAGGCGCCAAGCCAGCTCGCTCTGGTCCACCATGGGTGCAACCACGTAACGAGCCCCCTTTAGAGTGGTCCGCCAGAAGTCAAAGCCCTGCAGCTTGGCCATGACAACAGCCTGCTACTCTAAAGAGGGAAAAGGAGAGGTCAACCCAGCAATCATACCGTTGTATGATTCTCAATGCAGAGAGTGCTTTACAGGTAGCTATCAATTTCCTTGGAGAGCACTAACATTAAAAACGACTCATTTTTTACGAGTTGCTTAACTATCAGACTGTACGACAAGAATGTCGTATTCGCAAACACATTCTTGTCGTACAGTCTGATAGTGCTCTCCAAGGAAATTGATAGCTACCTGTAAAGCCTTTGCCATGCATTGCTATCATTTAACTAGGCACCTCGTGATGTCCTTGCTTTTTTAGCTAGATAGCTAGCAATAGGCCAATTATGTTGGGTTTCTTACTACTAATGATTGTAATATCATGAAGACACAAACACCCAAACAGACGCAGAGTTACTTAATTGAAATTGTTTCTCAATCAGATATATAAATGGGCAAAAACATCTACATTTTAACAATCATGGCAATGATCATTAGCTGGAGAGATAATGTATCCAACTAACGCCAACTACCAAGCTTCCATGACATGTTATGACTAATTAACATCAGTATTTCGGCTTAATATGGTATTCATTTAGATAGTATACGAACAAGTTCGTGACAATATAACCATTTAAAATGTTTATCTAAATCTAATATTTATTTGTAACTAATATGTGGATGTACCTGTGCTCCAGTAAGACAAAATCCAAGCTTCGTTAGATTTCGGCACGATTTTCAATCGAGTGTTTCGTTTAAATGCTTCCGAAGAAAAACACGACAGTTTTCCGAGATTCCATCCGGTGAAATCTGCTTTTCGTGAGAATGTCAGTCTCGCGAGGTCTGCTCTCCAAATACCATTCGAGTGGAGAGATAAGAAGGCAATTATATTATTTATGTTAATGATGTTAGAAACCAGACTTCTGTCATTGTGTCTGCAACTTGTCAATAAAAAAATCATCAAGGTTTTCATCTCGTTGTAATTCCATGTAATTGTGCTGCCCTGTTGTCGGCACTGACACTGAAGAATTTAGTACTTCAGAATCTGGGGTTTATCAATGGCAGGAGTTACATTTGGCCGGCGCTGGCACCATCGTGGTTACTATGGTAGGGGGAAATGTTTTCTAAATACATTTATTGCTTATAAACATGTCTGTCTAAATCTAAATGTGTCAAATTAGCTATACCTATAATAACAGTAATATATTTACATTGGATTCATTATTTTATTTACTGAAAGCGGTTACACAAACCCCTTAAAATGGTCTAAATTAGATTGAAGGTCAACAGGAAGACTATTGAGACAAAAAAGGAAGGAATTTGCATAGGTTACATAAATGTAATTCCCCTGAGACCATTGACCTGAATGCCCAAGGAGCCCCGATTTGTTGTTCACCCATGAAGAGATTAACAAAGCCTGCTCCGCCTACAGCTGTCTTGACTATGAGGAACAAGGGCCATTGAAAGTAGCCTAATTTACCATTCTATAACTGAGTGTACTTAATTTTGAATCAATAACTAATGAGTTGACTAAATAAGGAAAACTGCTTGTTGTCGGTAACTTAATGTACGTAAAGCTATTCATGAATAAATAAACGATTAGATCACTCATGCAAAATGGAATGAAAGCATTGTTACCCTTGGCGACCAAGTAATGTAAGATGTTTAACCAGGATTGCCAGTCAATCTGAGAAGGCTTTAGCATCTCTAGACTAGACTAAACATGATGCTGTATGTGAAATGTGTGTGGGTGGTGGTGTGTGGGTGGTGTGTGTGGGTGGTGTGTGTGTGTGGGGAGGAGGGGCACGTTCACACATAAATAACCCAGACATTCACTCTTTGTGTATCTTTGTCTAGTTAATTTATCTCCATTCTCACACCACCAAGTATATATCCTGAGGCCTTCACTGAGGGGAAAAAAGAATCATTTAACCCAATTGGATCAAACTAAGTGCAACTCTCTCTTGCCCAGGCAAGCAGAATGGATGACTGTCACACCATGTAACACTGGGTAACCAGCAGCACTATAATGCACAAATACAATGTTCATTTTACTGTGTAAAGCACAAAGGCACTGCTACTAGGAGTAGCTGTCAAATGATTCATCTTATTGATGTTGTTCAGCTGGAGCCAAAGTCGGAATCATGTGAAACAATCAAACTGTACACTATTTGACAAGCTAATCAATAAATAAACAAATCATTTTGTTTGTTTTTTTAATAAAATGTTTTCCTCAGGGTAAATAATCTTGTTTCCAAAAGTATGTGCAAAAATATTTTAGAATTATATCAAATACAATGGAAGTCAGAGTATGTAAACATGGGAGAGAGAGCGAAAGAGAAAAAGAGAGGGGGGAGAGGGAAAGAGAGAGGGGGGAGAGAGAGAGAGAGAGAGAGAGAGAGAGAGAGAGAGAGAGAGAGGGAGAGAGAGAGAGAGAGAGAGAGAGAGAGAGAGAGAGAGAGAGAGAGAGAGAGAAAGATACCAGACCTATCTAACACCCATTTAACTGGCATATTTAAATTTCTGTAGACATACTACAGCATACAATAAAATAAGATAAACTGCCAGTATCTTTCATGATGGTAAAGAGACTATCTATAAGCCAAGCGTCTCATTGGTGGAATATTCTCAGTGACATAACAAGACGTGACAGCCATTCCCATTTTTATCACAGAAGTCTAATTCTGTCTCTGCCGCCTAAAGCATTCCCCGTCCTCAGAAACAAATAACAATAAACACATGAGAATTGGATTCTGGAGGACTTGCTGTGTCATGGTGAGACAAACGAATAGAAAGCCCACCCTCAGGTCCTAGATGGTGGTTTACTGCTAATACAGCTGCAGCTCATTTTGAAACACAGCTATTAAAATGTCCGAGTTGCCTTTGACGGCTCAAAGGCTGTCTGTATCTTGTGATTTTCATTGTAATTAACAATCATTTAAATAGGCAAGTCAATAATGTGTGAAAACTATTTTTTTTTAAGGCATCTCAGTGATGGAATGAAGCGTCATAAAGGGTCAGAGGAAGTGGCACCGGATCAGTCCACCATTTACTTACTCAGTATATTTGAATAGGGTGCTTTATTGACAGAGCTCTCTCTCTCCACAATACTTCTGTATCGGCAATGATAATGGGCACACACACACACATATATACACTCACTCTCTGTCACACACAGGCGCACACCCACACACTCCCCGCCCCCCAAACAAAATAACACAGGCTCCTTCCCCCACAAACCTGTAACATGCTTGTGGTAACTATGGGAGGCACATAGCAGAAAACCCCCTCAGAGAGTCAACGAGTAAATGGTGTGTTGCGCTTGGCTCATCCCTGTCCTACTCGGTCAGGTCCGGTACTGTATGTTCACAATCGCTCGTGAAATAGGAGTGCTGACTCACCTGTCCATTGTCTCATGTTTCTCATCTCCCCTTTGTCCGTGACACGGTGTTGCATCATGTAAAGGCTTGTGCAAGACCGAACGTGGATTCACACGAGGACTGTACACAAAAAGACATGCAAACACACTCGCAAACTGACATTTCATAGATTGAACTGCTTATAACCCCACCACAGTGACCCATGTGGATTCCTCATGTAGCTATTATTACAGCCACCCACGTTTGGCTGAGCAGCGGAGAGATATGCTGCTGAACGCTGTGTTAGTCCTACTTACCTCGTAAATTTACCTCTGGGGATATTGACTTTTAATGGCCTTTAGTCTGGCCTTTCCATTAGGGATCCTCCAAGGATGTTAAAAATAGTCTGTTTCTACAGAGACACTACACATCAGACCGACAAGATGCAGACAACAAGAGTTTTAAACTGTTACGAATAGCCTATAAATTCAGTCTCCCATCATGCGCCTCACACAAACACAGCTGTGCTGTATGTACACTAGTCCAGCGTAGATCAATGAATACATGTCTGATGATCGATATATCGTTCCCGGGGGGCTACTTGTGTGGCGTCTCTTCTTTGTCGTCAATACTTTAAGATGAACCGTTATTCACCCATCCTCAAAACATGGTGTGTTCTTTATTGTTAACAGAGATCTGGGTTCTGAGTCATCATGTTGACATCAAAACCTACGAAGGACGCTTACCAGTATGCTCTGTTGTGATGCAATTAGTGGCGTTACATCTATAAGGAGCTTAAGAATCCAATTAGGTGTGTGTGTCTGTCTGTCTGTGTGTGTGTGTGTGTGCCAGCTCGCTCGCTGTCACCGCATCGTCACAGGGTCTAAGTGAAGGTCCATGATTAATCTGAATAGTGCCTGATGAAATAAACTGCAGGAAATAGCAACGTAGCACGTGAAGTCGTTTACAGTCATGATTGAGTCATCAGAAAAGCGGAAACAATCGAATGTGCATGGCCTTAGGACCCAGCGGGAGCTTTGCGCGTCGGTTCCTTTTCACATTGACGTCTGTGGTCTCGTACGTGCAGGAATAAGCGTGATTATACGGTACTAAGGCTGGAGTGGAGGGAGGGACAGCGATACAGCGGCGCTGATCGAGCATCACTCAAGTAGGTACCACTTGTGATCTTAATTATGGAATAGGTTTACGAGGGGAGCAGGAACTAAGTGATAGTGATGATATTAGCAGATATACCAATGACAAGCCTAGTCCTTTATTAGGTGTAGAAAGGTTCAATGTATGGTTGCTGGGGTCAGTTGTATGGGTATCCTAATGGAGCAATGTATTGAGGTTCACATTTTTGGAGGATAATACAGAGACCATACAATTTCAATACAATACAATTTCAGTACAATTGGTTTCACGAAAATGGGCCCAAATGCGCTCAATTTTATCTGAACATAATGTAAAATAATTCGTCTTATTACAAGGCTATTATGATATAATATAGTACTTTCAGCCTATATCATTTGATAAATGTGGTATTGAGAGCGGGCAGCTGGAGACATGCTTGTCGTGACCGCAGAGGCAGCATCCAGGGGGTCGGTGGAGGACGTAACAGGTTACCGTCACTTCTCTCATGGTCTCACATGCTGTAGCATCGATCCGCTCTGTGTTTGGTAGATCGAAATAGACTCGTCAGTGGTTGACATGTCGTTCAAATTAGGATGATGCTCCACATAAAAAAAAGTGCTTCCGAACTTGCGCGGAATTATGGAGCAATTTGCCTACTATAATAAAAAATTGATACTTTCCACATTGAACAAGAATGTCCACCTGTTCTCAGTGGCTACAGGGACGCCGCATTGGAATAAAAATACAAGTAAACTACTAACATTTATTTGGCTGTAAGTAGGCCTATATAGCCTACTTACAGGCTGTGGAGTCCGAAAACAAACGAGGTGTTCATCCCTCCACCATGCGGTCAGTTCTGATTCTTACTGAGTCTGTAAACATTTTGATGTTGTCTTTAAAATCGTGGGTTGGTCGAATGTATTAGCCTATGTCATCTTAAAACTTAAGCATCCACAACAGCTTATAACAGTCGCAACATATCTGCGCATAGCTGTGCAGGTTGGCGGGTGAAACGTGCGATGCATACACGACCAGGTTTAAGGAGAAGGCATAGGCCTAGATTCTTATTTCAATGAGTTACAAAGTCGTGTCATGTTCGAGCATTTGTTTGAGTCGACGCGCGTTTGAGATGAGCATGTTACTAAGAGACGCTGGATTGCTCTCCGGTTTACGGTCAGCGAATCCGGCCAACAACCACACCACAACACACGCAGCAAATTATGCAATTAAATGAGGCCTCTAAATATAGAAGTCGTGGACAGTTAGGATAATTTTCACCTAGCCCATGGGAATTATTTGCCGGCATCCTAGTCTACAGTATCACCTGGAAATCACTCGAGCGAGTTTAGATAAGGTGAACGCGTTTAGGGCAACCTTAAGCTTAGCTGTGTTTTAAGGTTTCTGACAGCCTATAGTATTTTCTAGTGGACTCTGGCATCCACTGTCTGTCTGTCTCGGCTTTATCTTGGTGAAGAAGCTACGAATGTCTTCCTCTGTTTTTTCATAATAGCTGTTGATATGTGACGTTGTGTCTTCCATGACATGCCAGCAAACAAATACAATAACTTGGTTAGACATGAGGGAAGAAATATTCAACAGCTGCTATTGCAAACAGTACTCATGTGTAGCTATAGTGAAATGACTTGATCCAATTCTCATTAACCTGGTCATATAACCATAATTTGTCATGTATAATACTGTGGCGGTTGTGGTCTCCAACTGCTAACGTTACAGCTTGATATTTTGGCATATTCTTGGCAGTTTGAATGTAAAAGCCAGTGCCTAAAACCTGGCTGTTTTGTCGTTTTCAATTGATGTGCCCCTGTCGCCCACACCCCGGCTCCGCCTCTCAGGCGAGTCTCACAGGCATCTCACAGGCCATATCGGCTCACGTCATAACTCATAAAATTTCAATGAGAGATCTTCCGCGGCAGTAGTTCTTCTGTGAGCAGGAGCACAATGTTCAGTGGGTTATCCTGAAGGTTATTTAAGGGATTACTGCAAGGCCATAATCATAATATATATTGGGGGGGATACATCCCAATATTCAAATCTGGTCAAAATGTCCCCCACAATATATTGATATAAAAATATAAATGTGCTACGCTATGACAGGCAACCACCCACACTGTCCAAAATTATCATTAAAATATTGATAAAAATATTCGTCCCCCCCAATGTTGACTCCATGGCTACGGCCTTGGATTACTGGATCACTTCTTAACACAAGTCCATTGGGGTCTAAGACTTGTGTGAAGGGTCCAGGCTAATCCTGTCCTTTAAGAAAAACCTTTTTACATTCCAATGTTTCCAGACATGCCAAGGATATACATTCAATTGGCAACCTAGGTCTGTTGCCATGGTGTGCGTGTATGCTGGCTTCAAACATGCTAAAAGACCAAGGCCAATGCTGTAAAGGAGAAGAAAAATGGTCTACAAAGACAGGCCATTTATTTGTCTTTATACTGTAACTTCATCATGCTGTTCACACTGACCAATCATAGAGGACATGGACCATGCCCAGGCAATGCGCTGTAGCCATACCAACACTCATAGTATATATATTTCAATATCAACTTTGCCTTTTTGTCAACACCTCAAGTAATGTGTAATGACAATGAAAAGACCTCCGCAGACTGGTGGTGGAGGCTCTCAACACAGCCAGCCTCGGTGCTCCCAGACAGGGATCGTCTGGTTGGGGTGAAGGTGGTGGTGGCGGGGGTGTGTGTGTGTTTGTGTGGCTGTGGCACTTTGCGCAGTGAAACTGTAAATCTCAGGGCTCCATTGCCGCTCCCTCCCTTGGGCCACACATAGATGGTCATTATACGCAGAACAGGATGTCATTCGATTTAATGTAATGGGTTATTATTGCATTGTGTGTGTGTGCGTGCGGGCGTTTGTATAACTGGGATGCAGAAACTCGTGGTAAATATGCACGTGAACGTAGGGTGTGATTGAGGATTACGAATGTGACAAAAAGTGTGAAGTTGCTGTTTTAATCTGCCTGATAAAACATTCTCTTCAAAATAAAGGTTCCAATTAGATCCAAAAATGGGTTCTTCAGCTCGATAAATATAAACTTTTATAGTCCCACAAAGACCCATTTTAACTGGGGTTCTTTTAAGAATCTTTCATGAACAGTTATGAATGAAGGAACCAACTGATGGTTCTTCAGCTCAATGCCATGTTCTAAAGGGAAATACCACAGAAGGATTCCATAGTACCTAGTATAGGTGACGAGCACTCATCTGAAACAGTCATCTTTAAACTTTATGAGTTGTGTTATAGTATTAAAGCGAAATTTCTGTGCTGATTATGTAGAGCACACTCTTTGTCGTGGATGTGTAGGGTTGGTGGTTTGGTGAGCCCTGCTTGCCTGGTGAACATCCGTTTCTAAGATTCAGACTGGTCTCAGCTCTCAGCCCTGGCCTTAGCTCAGTGAGTTAGTGCAGTCCTACGTTGCTCCTAGTCAATTCGACACAGGTTGACCAAAACCCTCTCATTTGTTTCTTTCAGAACCAAACCCTAGAGGATCATGGGAGGAGTGGCGGTGGACGAGGGCTCCGGTCGGGTGAAGGCCCCAGATGGGGGGTGGGGTTGGGCGGTCCTGGTGGGCTGCTTCGTCATCACAGGCTTCTCCTACGCCTTTCCTAAGGCGGTCAGCGTGTTCTTCAAAGAGCTCATCAGGGAGTTTGGAGTGGGCTACAGTGACACAGCCTGGATCTCCTCTATTCTGCTGGCCATGCTCTATGGCACAGGTATGCACGCACACACACACACACACACACACACACAGACAAACAAACAAACAAACACACCTTTCTCATGGCCAACAGAAATGCATACGACTTACGTGTGTGTGGGAGTCAGGTGGCTGAGCGGTTAGGGAATCAGGCTAGTAATCAGAAGGTTGCTGGTTCGATCCCCGGCTCTGCCAAATGACGTTGTGTCCTTGGGCAAGGCACTTCACCCTACTTGCCTCGGGGGGGAATGTCCCTGTACTTACTGTAAGTCGCTCTGGATAAGAGCGTCTGCTAAATGACTAAATGTAAATGTGTGTGTCCTGCTCAGGTCCTCTGTGCAGTGTGCTGGTGAATCGTTACGGGTGTCGGCCTGTTATGATGGTGGGGGGCCTGTTTGCCTCCCTGGGCATGATCCTGGCATCCTTCGCCACCAGCATCATGCACATTTACCTGTGCACTGGAGTCATCACAGGTGACTGTTGGTCTCTGTTCACTGGGGGACAATCTGTAATCCAACTCCAATATTTCAGCAGTCATTCACCTGTTCCATTCTATTCCATACAGGCCTTGGTCTGGCGTTGAACTTCCAGCCCTCTCTGATCATGCTGAACCGCTACTTCAGCGAGAAGCGTCCCCTGGCTAACGGGCTGTCGGCGGCGGGCAGCCCCGTGGCGCTCTGCTGCCTCTCCCCCCTGGGCCAGGTGCTGCAGTTCCAGTACGGCTGGAGGGGGGGCTTCCTCATCCTGGGGGGGCTGCTGCTCAACTGCTGTGTCTGCGGGGCCCTCATGAGGCCCCTGGTGGCCCCCAAGTGCCCCGAGATCACGGATGAGGAGAAGGAGAAGGCTGACGGCGAGAAGGACAGAGAGGAGGCGGGGAAGGGCAAGTCCAAGGCCAAAGCGAAGCTGCTGGACTTCTCCGTGTTCAAGGACCGCGGGTTCCTCATCTACACCATCTCGGCCTCCATCATGGTGCTGGGGCTGTTCGTGCCCCCCGTGTTCGTGGTGAGCTACGCCAAGGAGATGGGGAACGAGGACACCAAGTCCGCCCTGCTGCTCAGCATCCTGGGCTTCATCGACATCTTCGCTCGGCCCACGTGCGGCGTGATCGCGGGGCTCAAGTGGGTTCGCCCGCGCTGCGTCTACCTCTTCAGCTTCGCCATGCTCTTCAACGGCACCACGGACCTCATCGGATCCCAGGTGGGGCGCCGATCCTGCGTCTTGCCACGTTCGGGGGTTACGTGAGCCCCGGCGCAATTCCACCCACCCGGAATTCTTCCCCCGCGACGCACGGCTAAGGACTGTTCTTTAACTCCTGTGGTCTTGTGCCTCTCTCCATTCAGGCTAACGACTATGCTTCCCTGGTGGTCTTCTGTGTGTTCTTCGGCGTCTCTTACGGGATGGTGGGGGCTCTCCAGTTTGAGGTTCTCATGGCGATCGTCGGCACGGAGAAGTTCTCCAGTGCCATCGGATTAGTTCTTCTGATGGAAGCCATGGCTGTGCTCGTCGGTCCTCCCGGTGCCGGTGAGTGCGGAAAAACGCGACAAACGTTGTCGTTGCTGGTGCAACGACAAACTGTCTCTGCCTCACATCCCCTTTAACCGTCCTCCCTCCCTCCATTCTTCTTTTTCCCCTCTCCTACCTCTCCTCAGGTCGGCTCCTGGACGCCACCAAGAACTACATGTACGTGTTCTTGCTGGCAGGAAGTGAGGTGGTCCTCTCGGCTGTGGTGCTCGCTACGTGTAACTTCCTGTTTATCAAGACAAAGTCGTCAGAGCCGGGGGCGGAACTGGAGAACGGGCCGGTGGCCAGCGAGATGGAGCAACTCGACAAGCCGCCCCTGGACGGAGTGGAGGAGAAGGGAGAAAAGGAGGAGAGAGAGAAAACAGAGGTGAAGGCGATAAAAGAGAAGGAGGACACGGAAAACGAGAAGGACAAGGCGGAGATCAGACCAGACAGCATAACGGTAGACTCTGAAGAGGTGGAGAAGTTCCTGAAAGAACCGGAACATAACGGCAGCGTGCTCTCCAGCCCAGAAACCTGCCTGTGAAGGGAAAGCGAGCTTAGAGGCACAAACCTGTAAACCAGTGAAAGGCAGTTGGAAGCTCTGTTTCGAAGAAGTGACCTGCGGAGCACCTAGAGGTCGTCAGAGCTGTCCCCACCCTCCAGTATTTATTTGCGGTGTCGTATGTTGTGTTTGTTGTTTGTGGGGCTGTGCCATAGCAAGACGCTCCAATGACACAGACATGCAAACCTTAGGCAAAATAGATTTTGAGTATTACTCTAACCAGCATTGCCACGTGAAATATGGGCCAACCGTCGTTGTGACTGATGTGTCAAATTCCAGCACAGTATATAACGGATTTGTGGGGATTTGTGTTACCTCAGTACAACACACTATAGACCAACCAATTTGACTGTAGATCTTGAGAGAACCTGCTAGAATCAACTGTTAGAGGAGAAAGGAAAGGCAGAACGGAGAGTACTAATTTGTGACCAGTGTAGAACTCGCCGATGTTCAAAGTTTAAACAAAGATTTAATTGCGGTCGATATCAAATGGATATTGATATTAAAGGTAATTACACTTCAAACGTTTATGGATTTGGAAACCAGCGAACACGGAAGAGAGTTTGCCAGACTGTTACTGTTCCTTTCCTCAAGGTTGAACGGCACAGCCTCACTGTTAGTCCAGCATTCACATTACCTGCTTTAGTGTTTGAGTCACCATCAAATATAACTTAAATTGTGGCAGGGACGTCACTGTTTTAGTCCTTGGACAATTATTAGTGTGCTGTGTGTATGTAAATAAGGTTGGTTGAATTGGTGAGATTGAAGGTGAGAGGGAGGAAGCTGAACAGAGTGGAAGCAAATGAATTGATGCTAGGTTGCTAGATCCGAATACAAGCTTTACATGTAATTGTGTCTGTATTGTGTGTGTATCCGAAGGAAAAATAAACCGTGAGAGAGAGAGAGGGAGAGAGTGAGATAGAGAGAGAGAGAGTGAGATAGAGCGAGAGAGAGTGAGAGCGAGAGAGAGAGAGAGAGAGAGAGGGAGAGAGAGGGAGAGAGAGAGAGAAAGAGAGAAATGAAAATCAAGAGACCAAGAGACAAAGTGAGAGATGCGGAGACAGGCAACATTCTTTCAAAGAGATGTTTGTGTTTCGGTCTGGTCTTGGACAGATGGCAGTTCACATTATTGTCACTTACAATACATTTCATAGAACTAGCAGACAGGCCTTTCAGAGACAACTCCCAACGCCATAATCAAATAAAGACAGAGATTGCTGGATATGTGACATTTCATCATAATTGTCTGTAGAATGTATTACACATTTGTTTTCCATATTCAGGGTATATGGAATAACGTATTGCTCCCAAAATGAGTTGTATTTATTTGCTTAAATGACAATGTTAACACATTATTTTAGAACTTGAATTTAGACAGTGCTGCTACATTATGGATAGCGTTACCGAGGTGACGTTGGCATTATTTGTTTTTGGACATCCGTTGGCAGCTAAACTGAAAACCAAAACAAAGAACCTCAAGTTGTTACAGTTGAATGACGCCTCTATCATTTAGTTTATTACATAATAATGAAACTGTCCCACTGTCAGGGGTAGGAGCCTGAATTCTATGACATGTAATTCGTACAGTTTTACAAGTTTCTCAGTTTGATGGGTGTTTCTAAAAGGAAAAACAATGAGTAAACATTTTAGAGTAAAAATGACGACTTAACTTTAAAATAGTCACATGTACTTTTTTAAGGACTAACATCTACATCAAAATTGACGACCAGACCTACTGAAGTTTTCAGTTCATGAATCATTCCTGAACATCCAATCGGTTCTTAAATTATAAGGCTAATGAGTGTTTTTGAAACACTTAAAACACCCTCAAGGCAGGCACTGTAACAGCTGAGCGGTTCTTGTTTTACGCACACTCCGATGCAGGCCCATTCATTTTGGGAACCATTTTGTGTACTCTAGAGAAGCCCCGACATTCGGAAACGCATTTCCCATGATCCCACAACCAGAAATTAAACATCCTTGTGACGTCCTAACTCATCAGACAAAGGTTGCAGTGTTAATACATGTTTGTATACAAATGTATTTTGAAAATGCCAATTGTTATTCCCAATCATCCCATTGGTTCTTTCATTGACATGTCACTCCACCGAACACATACCTGAGGACTCCTCCATCTTGTCTCTGCTGTGGCGTCTTTGTCTGGTTATGTCTGGTTCAAGTGACCAATAATTATAGATTGATGAAGAAATACATTTGTTTTCTTTCAACTTGTTTTCACCTCCTAAACAGTACTTTCCGGTCCAGTGGACCACACGATGTAAGTAATATAAATGTGTACTGTGGGTGCACAAAGTGCATTCGAAAAAGATGACTTTACATGTTCTTAACAGAAGATTAGTCTCAGGTATAATTGTATAATTTTTCAAAATATTGAAGAGGTCCCACTGACCCAAGCACCATACAAAGGTTAATCAAGGGCAGAATCGCTGTCCTGGCATACCCTTGTTTGAGTGTGTTTGTGTAAATGTGTGTGTGTGTGTCTGGCACAGGGAACTTACGGCTTGCAAACAATGTCAACCCTGGCCACAGAGCATCATATCCTGTCAACTCAGCTTCTTTCTTATCCGAGACCACACACATCAACACCTCCTTCCTGTCAGAGACCACACACATCAACACCTCCTTCCTGTCAGAGACCACACACATCAACACCTCCTTCCTGTCAGAGACCACAGACGACACCAAAAACAGACGTCAGTGTCAAACAGAAGCAGTTACCGGTACGAGCTGATGAAGTCATTCCTGCAACAATGTCGTCATCTTCCTGTTTCAAAACATAAGTCTTCTCTTTTAGGTGACCCATGGTTAGTACCAACTTACCTGGTGTGTGCATATCCATGCATGTAGGGATCGAAGTCAAGGAAGGAAAGTTTCGAAACAGATTGCTGAGATCCTTTTGAGCTGGTCTCCTCCTCGACACGACATTACATTTACATCTATGCATTTAGCAGACGCTTTTATCCAAAGCGACTTCCAAGAGAGAGCTTCACAAAAGTGCATAGGTCTCTCCTTCAGCGGTGCTGATCCTTCACGCCTGTGAGGAGTGAAGGATCGTCCTTAATCCCTTCTCGCTGTCTCTCTGCAGTGACCAGAGAGACAGCCAAGATACCAGACACTTGTCAATCATTCCGAATTCTCTTGTAGGAAGGTCTATGAGATAGACCGTCCATTGATATGGCATGCGCTGTATATGTAAGTAAGTAAGACTTTATTTATATAGCACATTTCATACAAGAATTGTAGCTCAAGGTGCTTTACATAAAATCAATAAAAACAATAATACAAGTGATAAACAATTCAAACAAAAATAAAAATCCCAATAAGATCTCTGTTCAAGAGAGAAAACAACTTTAAACATGCATCTTAAAAGTAAATGTAGTCTTTGACAGATGTAGGGTTGACATTGGTGGCCGTCCTCCTTGCACACCTACGTTCCTTGTCATTCCTGTTGTTTCGTGTGTCTCGATGCTTGAGGGAAGTGTGAGGTAAACATCCCAGGATGACTTGTGTAACTCATAGACGTCTATGGTGTAACTGTCCTGCAGAGGGCGGGTGGCACGTTGTCCGACAGCACCACCTAGTGGTCGCAGTCGACACAAACCCAAGATCATGTGGAGAGGCAGGTTGCGTGTTTTACTGAAGCATGATTTGGATCGGTGTCGTGTAACATTTTGCCATTCACCATTTTTGCATTGTGAACAAGGCAATAAGCATGGCGAGCGAATGTTATGTGAATTTGGACTGGTAGGTAGGTAAGTTTGTAGGACAGTATAATTCCAAAAACGTACTGACATTAGGCCGGGTTTCCCAGATTCGTTAAGAAGCTCTTAACGCCAAGAGCTTCTTAGGAGCGTTCTAAGAGCGTTCTAGAGCGTTCTTAGAACGCTCCTAAGAAGCTCTTAGCTTCTTAACGAATCTGGGAAACCCGGCCATTAACGGACAGAAGATGGCAAACTGACCAGCATTGGGATGAGGTGATGGTGGTTGTCCTATGCTGATAGGAGTTGCTAACACTGGACGTTTGTGGAGCATGTATTTGGAGTTCGTGTGTCTGCAGATGAAAGCCCAGTCATATTTATATCCATATTGATCCGAGTTGGAAATAGAGACTGTGGACTCGTACAGGTTTCTGGAGGTGCTCCGAAACAGGAAACTAGACTGGACGGACAACAGTAGTAAAGGCTCAGGGAATGGAAGTCATCGTGGCCGTTTATGCTTCTGAATTCTGACCCCCCACACAGTGGGGGGAAAAAAGTCTACACAGACACGAATGTACAAGTACTTATTAATTTATTTACACCATTTTTAAAATACACAAATACAGTGGCATTACAAATGAGGAGCAAAACAAATTTCGTTGCCATGGCGAGCTTCCATGGCTCCCCGCGAGCGTTGCGCGCCACCCATTGTCTCCACACCGCAGTGTCCACCGCAAATCAAAATCAACCAAGTCAAACAAAAGAGAAAAGTGTGAGTGGGAATAGACAACGGTTTGTGGGAGGGGGGGGGGGGTACTTGTTTATCATCACCCACATCTGCAAGAGAAACAAGATGGGAGCTTTTTTTTTTTTTTCTCTCCGCGGAGACCGATCGAGGATCAAAACTACGTTACCCAGAACTACAATGGAGCGAAGAATTCCAAACCCCTCCGTACACTACCTTCATTATCATCAAACTACACGCATACAGTGGCTAATGCAGACATAGTATTTCGCCATTCAGTAGGCACATCCTATATACACATACAAGAACAGAAGACTTGCTAAACTACCCCATTCCCCTAGACGACAGAACTCTGGACTGTTTTACTACACTGAATGATATGACGGTTAACACGGTACTCGATATCACCTTGAGAAGCTGTTGCCGGTGTAAAATGTGACGACATGCATGGTGCCTCAATGTCTTTCTTGTGACAACCTCAGGTAGGCCTCGCGAAGGAGATTCGAGGGTAGGTGCTACCGATACTAGAGGTGGGTGGACTGGGGTCCACTGAAAAGGTTGACTGAAAAACCAGCCAGGATCCAAACCAACCCAGATCCATAGTGACGTGCAGGTGAACCTATCCTACTCTCTGCACTGCGCCGACCAACTGTCACTCAAAGCCTAATGCCTTTTTTTTTTAAACATCCAATAACCTTTAAAAAATATAAAAGAGACTAAAACATATTGCCATTTTTTCCAGGTTCAAATAGGTACATCAGACTGGGGTTTACTAATAGCTGACAGTCAGTTGAGATGGTTTATTTAGAAAGAGTAAGAATGCATCTTACTGGATGTCAGTCTGCCAGTGCTGGTCTCAGTTCCCAGGTCAATGTGAGTGACGGGTGACTTCAACCAATCACTGACCCTTCAGTCTTAACCCCTCCTCCAGGCTGCAATACATCCCACTACATGCCAATACACACCCCGCAACCTCACAAGTCTCCTATCCACACACGCTCACACACAAACCCTTTAACTGACTGCTAAGGGTCAAGGGCGAGATCAAAAAAAAAAAAAAAACATCTTTACATCACAAGTGTTTCACAGCTTTTAGACCCGACACGCGTTGCCCTGGAGACGGCGGAGAGGGGAAGGAGCATGTTCTCCTCTCCATGAGGACGACACGCCGCTCCCATCCATCCTCAATGTACACAAGGGGGCAAAAACCCTTAAACCAGGACTAACAAGAGACAAACATCAAGAAGAGATGGTGGATTGCTTTTTATCAAGTCTAAATATCAACAGAACGCACTTTTAAGTCAACGCTTTACACAACAAAAACCTCCCGCCTTTCCTCCCCGAAGAATGGATTCCCCTTAAGAAACAAACATTGAATTGTGGGACTTGGGAGTGTTTTACAACACAGCCCTGTTGTACTGACCCTTGTAATTGATGCTCAGAAGTTACACACAGTTCAGAAGTTGTACTCGCAAATATCAATTCCCCCCCCCCCCCCATTTTTTTTTTCTCTTCACAAAAAAATTATAAAAGAGAATCCAAAAGGAAAAACATGAAACCCATGCTTCCGAAACACAATCCAAGTTCACAATTCCCACCGTTGAGACACAGGAGGATGAAAACAAAGCCGATGTTACTCACGAGAATGGAGCCGGTACAAACACAGTTGTTAATCTGCTAAATACAACAACAACAAAAAAAACAAAAGGAGGGAGAGACGGAGGAAACAGCCATGGCGACAAAACCAAGGAGAGAAACGAAACGAATGGCTTAGTCGGCGCAGCAGCGCAAGTCGGCTGGCTCTGAGAGTGTGTGTGTGGTGGGGTTTTTTGCGTTGGGGAGGGAGAGCTGTTTTAAGTGAGAGTTGCTGGGGGAGTGGGGGACGTCAGAGCAGGCTGGTGTGCTCCCCCCCCCCCCCCCCTGTAGCTGGTGTCCTCCAGAGAGGCAGAGGGGGGGGGGGGGGGGCGAGGAGGGAGGGGTGGGGAGAGAGGCTGCTGTGGGTGTGCCTGGTTGTTAAGGTAGAGAAGGAGAAAACCCAGCCCTGCCCCCCCCCCCTCTCTCTCGTTCACACGGTGATAAAGAGTGTGGCCAAACACTCTCCTAAGTGTGTGTGGGATTGTTTGAGAGCTGTGTGTGTGTGTGCGCGCGCGCGTACGCAGCTAAACTCAACGCATCACCGCTCAGCTGATGGAGACCAACTCCCCCTGCTGTCAGATTGGCCGGCGTAGGGAGTCGATTGCTTTTAATTGGTGATTGCCGCACAAGTCCTGGATTGTGTGTGTGTGTGCGTGTGTGTGTCATGGTGTCAGCCATGGGTGGAAGGCCCCTCCGTGACAAGACGCAGGCGTGTGGCGAGGCTCATCGGGGGGCCGCTGACTGCAGGCCGCTGGGGGTGACACGGGACAGCGCCTGGACCGGAGAAGGAAGGACAGTTAGTACACACACACACACACACACACTCTCTTTAAACACAGTGCACTCGGTTTTGGGTGGTCTTAACGCTTGCTACGGTCTCTAAAAGGTAATACAAAGCATCCATTTCAAGCGGTGTGCTAGACAGGTGATTTTCACCGTCGCACCATCACACAAGACTGGGGCGGCAAAACGGACACGGCACACTCAAGAGGTTGTTGGGTGAGCTAAGAAGAACACACACACACACACACACGGGACAGTAAAGCATCTGAATATCCAACAGAAATGCACCCCCTTCCATAGGTCATGGAGAGACAGGGCCACACCCACGCCCAGGGCCACACCCACCACTCGGGTCAACCACAGGGCTTCAGCTCCATGCATGGGAGAGGGGAGAAAGAGGGAATCGTGTCCACAGAGAAGCTACATTGACTCTCCTAGGTGGGACAGGGCCAAATCCTGGCAGCTCTTAACCCGACATGACAAGGGATTCTGAACGAGGAAATCAGGGGGGGGGGAAATGACCGGCGGGACATCGAGTCAGGCCGACGTTGCCCTGTCGATTCTGCCCTCCAGAGGGCGTGTGTGAGACCGGCGAGTTCTCGGAGGCCAGGCGAAGCAAAAGGAGCAGGCCCTCTGTGACACATTCATGAGGCCGATGATCACTTCCTGGAAGACACCGATAAGCAGCAGAAGTGTGGATGCGCCGCTGGGGAAGCTAAATGGCTCCAAACAACATATCCACACGTCCTCCCAGGTCTGATCTATGCTTGTTTACTTGAGAGCAAAGAGGGATAACGTGAATGGCAAGCTTGCCCTGTGAGAGGACGATTTACGCCTCGTCACACTCGCTTGGCCGGAGGGGAGAAGAAGCTCGGCCATCTTAGATGCTCTAGGATGAGTAGGCTTCCCACTTGATGAAAGATGGGATTGTTATTCTTAGATTGTTTAGTTCTTAGAGATAGTTACACTTTAGTATTTTTACTTAATTTAAGATTCGTATATGTTTAGTGTTTTGCATCTCCCTGCCACAGTAAATTCCGTGTTTGTATAACATACATGGCGAATAAACCGAATTCTGATTCTTATTTTCTTTCTAGAATGTTCTTCGGGGTCGATAAAGTGAACTGAGGGTCTCGTGATTTGGGGGATCAGGGCTGTTGACCTGTCGACCTGTCTTGCGGACATTTCTAGAACGGCTGCTGTTTGAAGAGCTAGTCCATGAAATGTAGAGTCATTTGAACACGAAAACAGATGTCCGAATCCATCTGCAAATTGAAAAAGTAAAAGGTCTACGCCTCAAATGAGACGGTTGTCGCTTCGGAGCACCACTTGGCGCCGACACAGTCGTCAGTCTCTGGTGGCGGAGAGTAGAGAGTCATTCAGGCGCCTTCACTCAAAAACAAGTCCTTTTTTGGCAGCTTCAAAAGAGCAGCGGGGTCTTAGATTTGACTTGTTAATGCAGCAGATGGCCTTGAGTTGGTGGATTACTGCTGAACAAGGACTGCAGTCGGTCTGATACAGGGCTGCATATCTCTCTATCTACTGGTCTGGAAATACAAGGCAGGAGAAAGGGGAGTGTCTTCTTTCTTTCTTCTATGGAAGTCAAACCAGTGTATGAGGATGAGACCGTTCCATTAGGGCAGGTGTGTGTGTGTGTGTTTGTGTGTGTGTGTGTGTGTGTGTGTGTGTGTGGAGGGGGGAGGTGACAGCACACCCACACGGACGCCTTGTCCCAAAACATCTCCCCTCCCCCGACCGCTGCCCAACGCCCAGGCCTGAGGAGACAGGAAAAGCAACATGGGATCAGGCCCGATGCCATGTTGCTTCAGCCGGCCCTAGGCCGTCGGAGCGTCTTGACTAGGAGGGTGTTGGAGGGGGCAGGGGGGGCCTAGGAGAGTCAGGTTTGGGACTGGGCCTGGTCACTCACCCGGGTGCTGCCCCTTCACACCAGCACGTGGCGATCCGCTACTTTCCCAGCTGATCGAAGGGAATGCTATTCTGAGTTGGGTGGGCAGGGGGGAGGGGTGGGAGGAGTGGGGGGGGGGGGGGAGGAGACACAACCAGTTGTGAGGAAGAGAGGAAGTTAGAGGCTGAAGGTGGAGGAACGAGTTCAGAAGGAGCTGTTCAAAACCACAACAACAAACAAAAAAGAACGTCAAATGTGTGAAAGACAGGTTCGACACACTCCACGGAACTTAGTTTGTTTATCAAGCTGTGAGAAATTTTCAACACTCACATCTCATTGTTATATATATATACAAAATAATAATAAAATAAAACAGTCGGCACGGCCAGTCCTCCACTCCTTCACACCAGCCGGAGTCACAGGAGGACAGGCTGCCTACCTAGCAACCAGTATAGCAACCAGGACAGTTGCCCGCTAGCACGCGTAGCCATCTCAGGAATTTAAGGTCGGCATAGCGACGGACGCGTCCTTGCATTGGAACGGCATTGTGACGTCAGGTAGGACCGTTTTTGGCACCCGGACCGTGGCACCACTCTGCCCCCCCCCACCAGTCCTCTCACATCTGGAGGCTGTGCTCGACCCCACAGCTGAGGGGGCGGGGCGTGGGGATTCTGGACGATGGAAACGGGGTCTCTCGTCGCGTTCGACGGCCGTGAAGGGTGTTGGAGCGACAGAAACTGGACCACAATCCGACTCCGGCTCTACCGCACGACGAGCGCCCAACCCGCTCCCGGACGGTTCCAATTCCTGACCGTGTACGCAGGCGGGTTGGGGGGCAACCGTTAGTCATGAGGATGCAGCGACAGTGTTTCAAAGAACTCAAAGAATTTGAAGACTTTGACAGCGTTGGCGTGGGGAGAACCCATCGACGGACTGTCTGGCGCGTGGGTTCGGTGGGCGTGGGGCGAGTGTGCCTCGCTCCGGGTGCTGGCGCGGGACATGGGGAGCCTCCCGCTGGGGCGCACCGGAGCTGGTCTTAGTGTACCTCCCCTTGATTACACGCGTGAGCATGGAGGGACCCCACGCGTGCCAATATAAGGAGGACGGGAACAACATTCTAACTTGGATTGGAAACAGAGAAATACTCCGACACAATAATCTCTACTGATATTCTAAGACGGCCTGAACGGGCCCGACAGACGTCGCGTTTAACGAGCGCGCTTTCGGCCGTCGGATTCCAGCGACAGGAAGAGCGGATCTTGCCGATGCATCGGTGCGGCCGACTCCTGTGAACAGGCAGGGTGACTCCTCTGTGTGTGTGTGTGTGTGTCTCACCTGTGAGGTGGACATGCGGGAGGTGTCCTGGCGGCCCGTCAGGTCTGAGGAGGAGATGTTGACGGGGGCTCCGCGGTGCAGACGCATGCTCACCTTCCGCTCCCGCTCCATACCTGGGGGAGGGGGGTGGGGGGGTGGGGGGGGGGGTGCAGAGAGAGGGGAAGGGAGATTAAGACGCGCCCAGATGAAGACGCCACGTTCGAGGGTGAGCGGCAGGCGACACGCTGGGACCCCGATCGGCGTGTCCACTGTCAACAGAGAATCCCCCCGCTAATACCAGCGGCGTGCACCTAGCGCCGCAAACTGCTCCTCAGACACCCTGGGTCTAGTACCTAGAGCTGCAAACTGCTCCTCAGACACTCTGGGTCTAGTACCTAGAGCTGCACACTGCTCCTCAGACACCCTGGGTCTAGTACCTAGAGCTGCACACTGCTCCTCAGACACCCTGGGTCTAGTACCTAGAGCTGCACACTGCTCCTCAGACACCCTGGGTCTAGTACCTAGAGCTGCACACTGCTCCTCAGACACCCTGGGTCTAGTATCTAGAGCTGCACACTGCTCCTCAGACACCCTGGGTCTAGTACCTAGAGCTGCACACTGCTCCTCAGACACCCTGGGTCTAGGTACCTAGAGCTGCACACTGCTCCTCAGACACCCTGGGTCTAGTACCTAGAGCTGCACACTGCTCCTCAGACACCCTGGGTCTAGTACCTAGAGCTGCACACTGCTCCTCAGACACCCTGGGTCTAGTACCTAGAGCTGCACACTGCTCCTCAGACACCCTGGGTCTAGTACCTAGAGCTGCACACTGCTCCTCAGACACCCTGGGTCTAGTACCTAGAGCTGCACACTGCTCCTCAGACACCCTGGGTCTAGTACCTAGAGCTGCACACTGCTCCTCAGACACCCTGGGTCTAGTACCTAGAGCTGCACACTGCTCCTCAGACACCCTGGGTCTAGTACCTAGAGCTGCACACTGCTCCTCAGACACCCTGGGTCTAGTACCTAGAGCTGCACACTGCTCCTCAGACACCCTGGGTCTAGTACCTAGAGCTGCACACTGCTCCTCAGACACCCTGGGTCTAGTACCTAGAGCTGCACACTGCTCCTCAGACACCCAGGGTCTATCTGGGCCAGGAGGAGGCGGCACACACTGGGATCCTCCAGCCAGCAGAGACATGCCGCAGGGTGGAGTCCCATCACTTGGACTGCTGCCCCGGGCGGCCTGGGCTCTGGAGGCGGAGAGGCACTCTCCTCTCATGATGAACTTTAACAGGGCCAGGAGAAGGAGGGAGGGAGAGAGAGGGGGGGGGGTGAGAGAGAAAGAAAGAAAAAGAGGGAGAGGGAGAGAGAGGGAAATGAAGGGAGAGGGGGGTGAGAGAGAGAAAGAAAAAGAGAGGGACAGAGAGAAAGAAAGAGAGTAAGGGAGAGAGAGGGGGGTGAGAGAGAGAAAGAAAGGAGGGAGGGAGAGGAGGTGGGGTGTGACGCACACTCTCTCCCACGTCTAACCGCCAGCTTTGATCATCCACCCTGGTTTAATGGAGCTGACGTCCGAGTGTTGGCGCCGCTGGAATGTCACACTGCCGCCCGGCCCTGCTCTCTCCCACCTTCCCTCTCCCTCACACTCGAGCTATACATCTGAAGGGCGCTTTGGAGCTTGCGTGCGTATGCTGCTTGTTTGAAATGAGAGGGCAGATGTGAAGGTTTAAATATACGAACAAGAGTATAGTGTGTGTGTGTGTGTGGTGTGTGGTGGCACAGCCAAAAGGCTATTCCGCCCACTTTCTCCGCACATCCTCCCCCCCCCTGGCGTTCAGGGCTTCCCATGCTGTGGTGAGCCGGGGGGCGCTCACCTGTGTGTGAGGTGGGGGTGAGGGGCGAGGGCGCGGCCACGTCCTGCGGGCCCCCCCGGGGCCTCCCGGAGGCTGAGGGCATCCCCCTGGAGGCCGGGTTCCTGCCCTGCCGGAGCCTGTCCTCGCGATCTCTCCTCTCCCTCTCGGCGTCCTCCGCTGCTCTGTTGGCGCCCTGCGCACACACACACACACACTCAGTAAGCACATTGACAAAATGGCCACCGGCAAAATGGCATGGTCATCAAATCAGTTCGGGGGACATTTCTATAAAAGGACACCAATCTATATAACCTCCCCTTTCTCCTTCAACGACCTTCTGGCTCCCGTAACCGTCATGATACTGTTCGGACTATATGGAGGGGGAAATCACCACCCACAGGGTACCCACAGTCAATCACTGACTAACGGTTGAATGATCCTCAGCACTCTGCACTACAGCCAATAAAAAAAAAACGATTAAAAAAAAAAATCTTTACGAACATCGTTACGCTCAGAAAAATCAAGCGGGAAACCTATGGGACCACGGACGAGGACACTCACAAACTTGAGCATGTTCCAGTCGAAGACGTAGTCGTAGGAGAAGCCCTGCCTGTGGAACAGGTTCCTGAAGAGCTGCCGCAGGTACGAGTAGTCGGGCTTGTCGTCGAAGCGCAGCGAGCGGCAGAAGTTGAGGTACGTGGAGAACTCGGCTGTCGGAGCAGGGACACAAGCAGGGACACAAGTCAGTTTGGCCACGTCATCCTGCATGTTCACTCGAATTCAGAATCAGAATCAGAATGGGTTTTATTCGCCATGAAAGTTTGAAAATTTAAATATGAGGATTAACTATTTATAAGGGTACATAACTAGAAATAACTAAGTGGAATTTGAATTAAAGTAAAAAGTACAATAAATATAAAATATAAGTTTGTGCAATATAAAAAATAAATAAATACAAATATTACAAAAAAAATAAAAATAAAAAATACAAAGGGTACAAGATACAATTTGTGCTGCATCGAACCCTTAAGGATTTCAAAAGCGTCCAACCATGGATCTTGAAACAAAGAGGCATTTTTCCTCAAGAACGGCCCGGAATCAAACATGGTTGAGGAATCCCTCAACGAGTCAAGGCCCCCACACGGACGACCTCGACGCTGCCAGGCTAGCCATCACTCACAGGGGTAGCCTTTGCAGAGCACCTCGATGGGGGTGGACATCTTCTTCTCGCTGATGCGTTCGTACTTCTGCCTCTTGGTGGCGGCCTTGAGGCCCTGCCAGGGCAGAGAGCCCAGATTGAAGTACATGAGGACGTAGCCCAGAGACTCCAGGTCGTCACGCCTCGACTGCTCTGTGGAGGGGGAGAGGAGGGAGGGAGGGAGGGGAAAGGAGGGAGGGAGGGCGGTGAGAAGACTTTCAGGGAGGACAAACTAAAAAACAAGCTACTGTGGAAGGGCTAGCATTCAATTCTGATTGAACAGTTGGGAAAAAAAAATTAGAGAAATAAATGACATTCCTCCGAGTGTGCAGATAGGCGGTGTGTGTACGTGTGCGATTCCGCCTACACTGCTGGTAAACACACCCGCGCCTATCTTCCTGGAAGATCCCACAGCATGTGTGTACTGTCATCTGACCCCCATGCCTTACCGATGCCCAGGTGCGTGTTGATGGAGGCGTAGCGGGCGGTGCCGGTCAGGTTCTTGTTCTCCCGGTAGGGGATGTGCTGGTGTGTGCGGGCGTCGCGGTACTTCTTGGCCAGGCCAAAGTCGATGATGTACACCAGGTTGCCCTTCTTGCCCAGTCCCATCAGGAAGTTGTCCGGCTTCACGTCGCGGTGGATGAAGTTCTTGGAGTGGATGTACTCGATCCTGCTGATCTGGTGATTGGGTGTGAGGAGGGGGGGGGGGATTAGCGGATGGGTTGCTGGGATGGGAGCCCAGGCTGGGTGGTTCGATGGGCGAGTGTGCCTCGCTCCGGGTGCTGGCGCGGGACATGGGGAGCCTCCCGCTGGGGCGCACCGGAGCTGGTCTTAGTGTACCTCCCCTTGATTACACGCGTGAGCATGGAGGGACCCCACGCGTGCCAATATAAGGAGGACAGGAACAACATTCTAACTTTGAACTAACTTCTAACTTGGAAACAGAGAAATACTCCAACACAAATTTCTATACTAATATTCTAAACTAGTATTTTGGGCCATTTGGGCAAAGGCCAGATTCAAACCCAGGCCGCTGTGGTAAGGCCTCAGCTTACATGGTATGGTTCGAACGCCCAACCTTCAATTCGATTTAAAACCATTTCTAGGAATCACATTTAATAACAAAATTAAATATAAGGAATATGTCAGGGGTCAAATAAGTGCAAATAAGATGACGATGGATGAATGTGAAACTGCAGGACTGGTTTAACAGGCTGAACCTGTTAGGCTTTTGCCCTGTTGAGGAAACAGGACTGATGATCCATGCAAACCAGTCACACTCTCCATGCAAATAGAGATAGAGGTTAGTCTCTGATAGCTGGAGGTGTAGGAGGAGGGAGGGTGTAGGAGGAGGGAGGGTGTAAGAGGAGGGAGGGTGTAGGAGGAGGGAGGGTGTAGGAGGAGTGAGGGTGTAGGAAGGAGGAGGGAGGGTGTAGGAGGAGTGAGGGTGTAGGAGGAGTGAGGGTGTAGGAGGAGGATGTAGGAGGAGGGAGGGTGTAGGAGGAGGGAAGGTGAAATGTTATTATGTGGCCGTCTGTTCTGGTGTTCCCTTCCCTCTCCTCCCTCCCTCTCTCCGTGTCTCACCATCTGGTCAGCCAGCAGCAGGACGGTCTTCAGGCTGAACTTGCGGGAGCAGAAGTTGAAGAGGTCCTCCAGACTGGGCCCCAGCAGCTCCATCACCATCACGTTGTAGTCCCCCTCCGCTCCACACCACTTGATGGTGGGGATCCCCACTGGAGGAGGGAGGGAGGGAGGGGGAGAGAGAGAGGGGAGAGACAGCCACAGATACCGAGGGGAGAGGGAGACAGAGGTAGAGAGAGAGAGAGGTAGAGAGAGAGGTAGAGAGAGAGGTAGAGAGAGAGGTAGAGAGAGAGAGGTAGAGAGAGAGGTAGAGAGAGAGGTAGAGAGAGAGAGAGAGAGAGAGAGAGAGAGAGAGAGAGAGAGAGAGAGAGAGAGAGAGAGAGAGAGAGAGAGGAGGGATAGAGAGGGTGGAACAGAGAGGAACACAGAAAGAGAGAGAAAGAGAGACACACTTTAGTTATTTTAGACCACACAGACAACCAGAGTCTGGATGCCGATGGGTCGCTCTAGAGACCAAACGGAACCCAGGTCCCTGCATCACACAACCACAGTCTGGTAACAGGAGTAGAAGTCTGAACCAGCGGGACCAGCCCAGCCACCAGAGGGGGTGGAGAGGAGACCCCTCACCGCACACGGTGGGAAGGCTGAAGGTGACTTTGAGGTCGACCGGGGGGAAGGGTGGGGGAGGGGGCGAGGGGCAATAAAACACGTTGGTCTCGACCTCGCTGTCGTCAGAGGCCCGAGAAGGAAAAGGGAGAGTGAATCAATGATGGTGCGCGTGTGTGTGTGTAAAAGAGATGGGAGTGGGGTGGTTCTGGCAGGGGCTATAAACCTGACACGCCGGCGGGGGAAGTGACCTTGGAGGTGGTCAGAGTGTCACTGCTTCTCTGCAGGTCCTCTGTTCTATCCCAGCCCCGGCCCCGGCCCCAGCCCCTGGCCCCGGCCCCAGCCCCGGCCCCAGCCCCGGCCCCAGCCCCGGCCGAGGGGCTGTTGTGTGACTTGAGGGACCATGTGAGAGTGTGTGTGTATTACACACACACACACACACGTGAGGGCAGGCAGAGCGCCCCTCCGCCCCGCCCCCCCCACCCACCAGACAGCTGGTATAGTAGTAGAGACAACTGCTGACGCTGCAGACCCTACTACAGTCACACACACACACACCACACCCTGGAGCTCAGCACCGCAGGCGGCACTCTCTCTACGTCAGCTACACACACACACACGCACACACAGACACCCACGCACACAAATGCACACACACTCCAAATATATCTCTCTGTCTGGGTCATCCTCCTTGCTCCAGCGATTTCTCCCTCTATCTCCCGCGCTTACAAGGCAGCGCGAGGCTGGTTTTCCTGCGAGGCCGAGTTCGTCTAGTACCCCACATAGCCAGGGTGGCTATGTAGGGCTCAAGGCCATAGTGGGGAGCACACTCTCATATGGACTTCCTGGCTTAATATAGGCCCGGGAGCTGCCCTCACGTGGGAGCTGCCCTCACGTGGGTGACAGCAATACGTCTGGGCCTCCGCGGGCGAAAAGGGAAGCTGGGAAAAGATAGGATGCAGCTGTGCCCCAAGACGTTATTTGGAGTGTATATACACACACACACACGTGTATGAATATTCATAGCCTGTATAAGGCCAGAGAAGATGGATGTGCCTGAGGAGAGGAATGTCGAGTCTCTCCCCCCCCTCCCCCTCCCCCACACACACACACCTCCCTCTCTTCATGCCTCCCCAGGCTCACACCATCTGGCCACAACTCGGAGGGAGAGAGGGAGGGAGGGAGTGTGAAGGAGACATAATGGAAGGAGATGTGATGGAGCGGGAGGAGAGGAAATGGAGAGATGAAAACAGATGAGAGGGGCGAGGGATGAGATGGAGGTGGACGCAGAGATGAAGAGGAGATGGGGGGGGGGGGGGGTCACCCTGGGACTAGATCTCTGAGGCTGGTCACACACACCTCTCACACACACACGAAACCTCCCAACAACTGCTGTTGGCTGTCTTTCCAGCGTCCTGCTGGGGGAGAGAGAGAGGGGGCCACACACGCTCCTCCACCGTGCAGAGAACATACGTAACAGCAGGGCACACGCGCACAGACCCTGCAGGTACACACACACACACAGAGCTACCATGGAAATACCTAAGCCGTGCTAAGACGACCGAATCCGCGGCAACAATTGTTACATTGCGATGACCTCAGAGAGAGGTGGCGGCCTGCGTGTGACCCCATTGGAACCGAGCGACACCTGTACACTTGTACTACTCAGCTCATTGAAGCACAGGCTCCTCAGGGACAATCAATAAACACACACACACACACACTCTGTTCTGTTTACATGAAGCCTTTGCCAGGGGGAGGCAGAGCATTGGATAAGAAAGTGTGTTTGGGTGTTGCTGTGAGGGCTGTGTGTGTGTTTGTGTGTGCGGGGGGGGGGGGGGGGTGGTGAGCAGAGCAGGAGGAAGGAGGTGGCCGGGAGCGTATGTGCCAGCGTGTGACATCCGGCCTGTTGTGACGCGGTCGTGCCAGCGTGTGACGTGGTAAGGTGAGAGAAGGCTAGACTCTTCCAGACAGCATGGCTGTTCTGCTCCTCTCTGTCACCAACCGTCTCTGGAGGAGGAGATCCCTCACTGGATTGCTCCTCCCGAGGTTTCCTCCATGTTTTCTCCTGTAGTGAGTTTTTCTGGGAGTTTTTCCTTGTCTTCCCTGAGGGTTTAGGTTGGTTGAGGGGCAGTTCTAGGGGCGTATGTGAAGCCCTCTGTGACATGCTTGCGTGTAAAAAGGGCTATACAAATAAATGTTGATTTGATGGCACGAGAGCCAACGCAAATCACTGACTTCTCTCTGGAATCCGGGCGAATTCAGAGATGCTAGGTTGGACTGGCAGTAATTTCCTGGTCGTGACAGAGGTGTCGTTTGGGGGTCTGTCGTACTGACCCGGGATGGTATGCTTGGAAGGTAGGCAAGGCAGGAGTACGGCGTGTGTGTGTGTGAGAGAGAGTGTGTGTGTGTTGGGGGCGTACCTCCTCCCTGCATCATCTTGTAGATCTTGCTCTCGATGTGGAGCTGGGGGTGCTTGGTCTTCACACATTCCAGCTTGATGGCCACCTCCTCCCCCACAGAGATATCAGTACCTGGAGACACAGAGAGAGAGAGAGAGAGAGAGAGAGGAGGGGGGGAAGGGAGAGAGAGGGAGAGGGAGAGAGAAAGTGGTTAGTATTCAAGTGATAATGTCAATATTGTCAAACAAATGTCAAATTTCTTAGTGGTGTGGTTTCAGAAGCGCTGGTTAATAAACGTGTCTATATTTATTGAAAGGAGAATGGCGGTAGGCAGTAGGCATGTCGCTTACACCGGATGTTGGAAAATAACACACACACACAATCAGTGTGATTACTCACTGAAATGAAACATACTCCACAACGAGAGGCTTTGCTGGAACGAGCGGGACCATTATGATACGTGTGTCACTATCAAACGCCCCTACGGAAACGAGGCCTCGGCCTGATTAAGACTTCACTGTTCCTGGTGAGAGGTGGGTGAATCACCCCCCCCCCCCCGCGCCCCCTCTCTTGGCTACAGAGGTAGAACATTCGCTGCCCACATACAGAACGTCCCAGCAGCATTCACATCCATACCATAGCGGAGGAGCTAACAAACCTCATCCACCCACCCAACCCTCCGCCGGCACATAACGCCTAAAAACCTGCCCCCCCATTAATCACCCGAAGCCCCCCCCTCCCCCCCAACTTATGCAAATGAGCCTCCACAACTGGGCCCTATAGGACAAGCCGCCCCAGCTCGTGTCGTTTCTATGGACGGCAGGGGCTGTGTGTGTGTGGAGGGGTGTGGGGAATGTGGCCCCCGCAGGCAGTAATTATGACACGTTAAAGGGAGAGCCCCACCCAGCCCCTCCCTCTCCCTCCTCATGCCCGCTGAGTCCTTCAGTGGCCCCACCCACCTTCCCATGGTAACCAACCCAACAGCCAGCCAGGTGACGCAATCATTGTCAGCATAGCTATTAAACCACACCCTGTGCATCACAACTCATGTATTATATTTGGTGGGGTAGATTTTCTTTCTCTCTCTTTTTTTTTTTTCGTTCTTTCAATCTACACAAAATCAAAACAAGAGCATGTTTAGTCTTTTTCCCAAAAAAGCCATCCATCCCTGAAGTCTGGTGTCCCAGGCAGGATCATCTGGGTCTGTGGTCTGGATCTGGGGTCCTCTGGGCAGGATGGTGGAACAGTAACTCAACACCAGGTTATGTAACGCCCTTTACCAGACACGGCACCGCGACACACCTCCTCTCCGGAGCAGAGACGCCCAGTGTTCCACTGCCCTGAAGGCTGCCTGTCAGCCTGCCTCGCTACACAGAACTGACTCCTGTGTGTGTGTGTGTGTGTGTGTGTGTGTGTGTGTGTGTGTGTGTGTGTGTAACCTTTAAATCCCTCCCTGGACAACTGGCTGGAAACCCCCCCCACAACAAACCCCCCCCCCCCCCACACACACAAAAAACGATATTGACTTCAGTGCGTGTGGCTGATCAATCGCTCCCCTGAAGGATTGATCTAAACGTCAATCCCTGGTACCCTGGGCCACCCTTAGCTGGGGGCTAGCACAGACACGGGCTGAAAGCTAATCACTCGATGCAGCCGAGGTGCCGTTTCAGCTCTCCATTAGCGCCCGACGCACTTTGACTCCAGGCTGACGTCAGCGCCTTCGTCTCCTGGCTGGAGGGTTGAAACGGTATCGATCCGTACCAGCCCAGTCCACAGGTGGGATTGACTTCTATCGAGCAGAGAGGTAACCCGTATCTTGTATCTAACCCCAAGGTCAACACAGCGTGTGTGTGTGTGGGGTAACTATACGGAGCTACGCTATCGTTCCTGAGACAGATCGTACTAAAAGACACATGGGTCTCCCCGTTCCTACACCCCAGAATGACACAGGCAGGACTGGAGGGTCTGTGAGGCTGTTACCCACGCGTGCAGAGCTGAGAATAGGTCGGACAACGCTGCCTGGAGTCTAGGTCCGGACGGACGGAAAAGACCCAGGCTCACACAAACACACGCTGAAGGATATTAGCATAATGCATCCGACAGCCGAAGTCTAGACTTCAAACTCGGCCCTATTCACATATGGTAGGGAGACAAACAGAGACACACAGACAGTTAATGTCTGTTTGCTGAACTGTGATGCTGTTTAAGGAGAGGAAGGTTGTTGTTGCTGCTGTTATCTTGACTGGAATTTGATTTGTCTGGACACATTCAAAGAGGGAATGCTAACCCTGCTCTTACCATAGGCGTGTGTGTGTGTGTACGTGTGTGTGTGTACGTGTGTGTGTGTGTACGTGTGTGACAGCCTGCATACTTATGTCTCCAAGGCAAGACATGTTTGGGCACGTCCCTCCACACAAAAGACAAACAAACCCTCCTAACCAGGAAGGCTGCACTGCCAACATGCAAATCCAAAACGCACCTCGCGCTATCGCAGACCATCAATCAGAATCACAATCAGAATTCGGTTTATTCGCCATGTATGTTATACAAACACGGAATTTACTGTGGCAGGGAGGTGCAAAACACTAAACATATACGAGTCTTAAATTAAGTAAAAGTACAAAAGTTTAACTATTTCTAAGAACTAAACAATCTAAGAATACAACAATTTAAATATAAAATATATATAAAAATAACAATAAGAATGAGCAGCGTGAGTGGTCAACATAGTGCAATCGGATACTGAGGTAAGGTGGCTTGTGCATACTGTAATTGCCATTAGATGGACTTATCAATCACGCCACCGAGGCCCTGCTCAGGTACTCAGCTTCCTGAGGCCCTAGTGCCCTGCTCAGGTACTGAGCTTCCTGAGGCCCTAGTGCCCAGCTCAGGTACTGAGCTTCCTGAGGCCCCAGTGCCCTGCTCAGGTACTGAGCTTCCTGAGGCCCCGGTGCCCAGCTCAGGTACTGAGCTTCCTGAGGCCCCGGTGCCCAGCTCAGGTACTGAGCTTCCTGAGGCCCCTAGTGCCCTGCTCAGGTACTGAGCTTCCTGAGGCCCCGGTGCCCAGCTCAGGTACTGAGCTTCCTGAGGCCCTAGTGCCCTGCTCAGGTACTGAGCTTCCTGAGGCCCTGGTGCCCCTGCTCAGGTACTGAGCTTCCTGAGGCCCCGGTGCCCAGCTCAGGTACTGAGCTTCCTGAGGCCCTAGTGCCCTGCTCAGGTACTGAGCTTCCTGAGGCCCCGGTGCCCCTGCTCAGGTACTGAGCTTCCTGGGAGCTTCCTGAGGCCCCGGTGCCCTGCTCAGGTACTGAGCTTCCTGAGGCCCCGGTGCCCCAGCTCAGGTACTGAGCTTCCTGAGGCCCCGGTGCCCTGCTCAGGTACTGAGCTTCCTGAGGCCCCGGTGCCCAGCTCAGGTACTGAGCTTCCTGAGGCCCCGGTGCCCTGCTCAGGTACTGAGCTTCCTGAGGCCCCGGTGCCCAGCTCAGGTACTGAGCTTCCTGGCACAGGAACGCAAACGACACTCGCGCCGTCATCGACAAGGGACGACGACAACAACATTCCCCTTCGTCCACACAAGCAAGCAGCTTAACTTTGGCTTGATTTTTCCATCAACCTCGTCCTTGTTTCCACTCTCTCCCTCTCCCCCTCCTCTTACCCCAACCCCAACCCCAACTGAGTGTCTCGGCCAACAAAAAGGGGGAGGAAGGGGGCCGAGCAGGAACCTGTAACGTTATGCAACAGCAGATGCTAGCGGCCAGAGAGGTCCGCTGTGGCGAGCGCTGTGCAGGACAGAATGAGGAGGGAGAAAAAACAAGTAGGGATTGTGAAGTGGTGCAGTGTGTGTGTGTGTGTTACTGGGACAGGAGGGCTCCCCCAGGCCTGGTGTGACCAAGTCCTGCGTGTAAAACCACTTGCCTGGGAGCAGCCCAACTGTGCGCACCATCATTTGGTCTCATGGATATGACTGAAAAATATGAATAAAATGATAAGATATGTTTTATAGAACAGTCATGAATGCCAAAGAGTATGGGGGAGACTGTTGCTCGGTCATACACTACATCTTCACCTCTGAAACCCGTATCTCGCCCGGCAACCCGGGTTTAAGTTCTCTGTGCTGAGGTAACCCTGGCTTTGTTGTCTAGATCAATGGCCTCTCCCCCTCTGCCGCCTCCTCTCTCTTCCTCCACACCCCCCCCTCCCTCCTTCCCCTGCAGGCAGCTGGGTCTAGTCTGTCCCCGCCTTATCTCTCCCTGTCCTGGGACTCGGAGAGAGGGGGGGGGGGGGGCGGGGAGTGTTCTGGAGGACTGTTTGCAATCATCTCAGCCATGCGTTCAGAACACAGATCTGTGGCGAAGCCATGAATGAAGCCCTATAGCACTTGGGGTTACGCAATGAGAGGGGGGGCGGGTGAAGGGACACTATGGAACTTAGATTAGATTTAGTAAAAAACACAGACACACGGAGAAGAAGAGACCGCCTGAATGTCATGGATACGGAATCTCTCCGGGCCTGCCTGCAAAAAAGACGGATTTATCATCGTTAAGAACACCTTGGACAAACACCACCATTGTAACGTGCAGCCATTAGTCACTTTGTTCCAGTTTCAACTTGTCATTTGAACAAAACCCCCCAAAAAGACAATGTCTACACTTGACATTTAATAAAAAGAGGACCCCCTTGGTTCTGGTGATGAAAAAGGAGAACAGTTCCCTGCTGCGGGAATTTAGCGAGCGCTGTGGTTGAGAAACCCGGATGCTAACCCATACCGCTGTGCTAGCGCCTAGCGGCATACCGCGGGGCGTTTGCCAGTTTGGCAAGCGAACGCACGACATTACGCTCGCTATGCGAAGTCGTGGCAAGTAACCCAATCGTTTCCTGGGAACATGAGGGAGGAGGTCCACTACGCATCCAGATGCTCCTTCTGTCGTCTTTGGGGGGGGGGGGGGGGGGGGGATTAAGAACCTTGTGCCCCTATCCTTAATGGGGGTCTGTTGTTGTACCAAAGCGAGGAAGGGGGGGATTCGGGTTAGGCTGTAGGGAGGTAAAGCTAGGTGCAGGACAACGGTGTGTGGTAAACAAAGCAGACGTGTGTGAGTGCATAGCTGCACTGGCCCTACAACCTGGACAAATGATCAGCCATACACCCAAAAGAGGCCTGGTGTAAAGTCTGCTGACACTGGCAAGTTTACACACACACACAGGTGTGTATGGCACAACAACAACGTACAGCAAGCCTCCAACAATCTTTACATAAGTCCCCCCTAAGTAGATGAGCAACGCACACACACACAGGACTGAATCACCACAGAGTACTGTTGCATAACACAGCTTAGTAACTGTGAAAACTCACAGACCACAGGTTGGGCAAACGCCAGGAAATGTTGCAACACAATCTCAAAGATGTGTCTCCAACATGGAGTCAAGATAGATGGGGGAGAAAGGGCTAAGAGAGGGGACATGCGAGAGTTGGAGAGAGAAAGGGATAGGGGTAGAGAGAAAGAGAAAGCAAAAAAGAGAGGAAGAGAGAGAGAGGCGAAAGAGAGAGAGAGAGAGAAATAAAGAAAACAGAGTTTCATGGAGTGCTGAGGCAGCCATTCAGGGGGAGTTGGCACACAAACAGTAAACACTGTGGCTGAGGACAACCTTCTATAGCTTGGACATGAAGTCAACACGTGTCCTCCTGCTCTCCAGCCACCAGGCCTGGGAGGAGATCGTCCAACCACCTGGCCAGCCTTGAATCGTACACAGAGTCACTATGGCTGGAAAACCAAAGTCTGTCAAGGCAATTTATTTTAATTGAAGGCTATTTGACTTTATTACATTTCATCTGTTGCGAGATCATAAGTACAACAGCCAGAAAACGTTCACCAAAAGGTAGATTAGATTGACTACAACCTAATGATTGGCTGTGACAGTGACAAACCTCTTTCTGAAGATCGACTTGTAACCAGTTAACTCTTTGATCTCCATGCTTGAAGATGCATATTCTATACAATCACGATAGCCTGTGGCCAACACCCTCTCCGACGCTGCAGAGCACAGCCCCGTCCATCTGTGGTCACTAGATCTCTGGATAAAACATTCAAAACGCAGAACGAACGGTGACCTCACCAAAGTCTGTTGCCCAAAAAAACACCCTTAGAACACACTGTGCTCAACACTCGGAGACCCCTAAGAGATTCCATCTGTCAAACTATGACCACATCGAAACCCACGCGAGCGAGAACTACGACACATGGCGTGTGAACGGGGGCGAGGGCCACGCATCGAGCGTCCAATAATCCATCCCCTCCGAGAAAGCTCTAGGGGTCGGGTGAAAACGGGCGACCTACTCCTAATGGAGAGCAGAGGACTCCATTTTGAAAGGGTCACTGAGTGCGCGAGCTGCTTCAAACAGTTCTGGGCCTCGGGCCACGCGGTCGCTGTGTATCTAGCAGGGTTACATCACAACCCAGTTCCCAGTCTTTGAAAAGTAGAGGTTTTCTGTTCCATCATGCATGGGTTGTGCACGTAAATAAAAGAAGGGGGGGGTGGGGTATTCTAGTGCTGACAGTGGTGGAGAACTGCTCACGCCAGGGTATTCCCCCCCCCCCACTCTGAACCCAACCGAAAGGTCACAGGGATGGTGTCAGAGGTGAAATGGTATTTCTTCTGTTCACTCTGGCTTGTAATACCTCCGGCTGTCGGCCAGGTGTTCTGTTCTAACGTTGTGGGTGTAGAGGTGACGAACGAGCTCCAAGGTCCAGGCCTCCAACCAGACCCTGCCCCTGACACCCTGTAGCCAGCGTGAGGCCACCGTGCCAGGAGCTAATCTACCGCCAGGGCTGTACAAACATGCAATAAACACAGCCAGCCTGCCAAGGTTGTATTTACCCTCTGCTCAGGAGCGGCCAGCTAGCTAGAGGAGAGCCGATACGGGTGACGCTGTATTAGGCCACGAGTCGCTTCCTTATCTCCTTTCCTCAGCGGCTCCCAATCGTTTGTTTGTAAACCGGCGTAGAGCACTTCCTATCTATGTTCAGAGTCCCTCAGCTAAGAAAGAGGACCTGAGAAGGAGAACAGGAACTGAATGATCAGAAAAAACGTACATAGACACCAATGTTTTGCAGAAATGTGCTACAGTAGGTCATGTGACATCAAATCTAAATGAAACCCAGACCAAGGTGGTCAGACACAGGCTCAGATTTGGCTTAGATTTCAGTACACACCTGGGGCCTGTAGCATGAAGTTTACAGAATAAGCCAGGCTTATGTCAGGGAAAGTAACCCACTTAAGCCTGGCTTATTCGGCAAACTCTCTTTATGGAAGAGGCCTCTGCACCCATGGATAAAGACAAAAGGAACCTGCGACAACCAAATTTGGACACAAAACGCTGGTCTAAACCAAATCACTCCCCCCTCCCCCCTTCTCTGGTTGACAAAACCCACCAGTAGCCATTTGGGGATGCGACCAAAGAGTCCCTTTCACCCCCTGACAGTGGCTGAAGGACAATGAGGACCAAGGCTGGTCTGTCAATCATGACAGGTCCTGGTCTCCTATCTAATGAATCCCAAGCCTTCTCTGAACCATAAAAACAGAGGAGTAAATAAGAGTGACTGAGCTGATATACAGGCTATATAACTTCAGGGCACCCCTTCACTGGAAATATCCTTGTAAACGTGGATAGGACCATATTAAATCCTCACCCGTTTCATGTTTATCAACAAGAACTAGGCCATATCAATAAATGGAAGCTGAATAAAATATATCTCATTTAAGAAGTTGAACTAAATGATGTTCTTATTTCCCGTTACTGTTTGACTTAGTAATTAGTCTGTTTGACTTAAGTAATTATGCAACATATTGACATTTTATAGACATAGGCTACAGCCCTGGAGAGATCATTTCAGAACATCCCTCATGTTCGTGACAATTCACTTCTCTTGATTGAATCCTGGCCTTGACAATGAGCAGGACAACAGGATTATGTCAACTGACACGAATATCCTCATCGTGCAGGATTTCTGGTGTGAAACATATTTCTAGCAATGTCACCATGGGTTTCCAGAAGCCAACAGTGAGATCTTAAAGAGCAGCGACTCCATTAGCTTGGTGAGCAAAATAATATTAACCTTGGCTCATCATGGATCGATATGTGGATCGGAGTGCAGTGCTCCATACACAAAATGTGGGCTACTTGACTAAATGTTAAATCCTGTAAATAGAAACAAAAAATTATCCCGCTTGTGTTGTGTGCTAGGCTTAGCCTACACAGGGAGGAAACGATAATGCCTTGATCGAAAACTATCCCAGTTGACTGATTTTGATAGCTATAATTAGGGACTGATAGCTGACTGGGTTTCCCGGCTGTGGCTACCATCATTCACAACCCATTAATGGAAGCTTCTAATTCTAGCCTTCATTCATGGACTTGGTTCTGGTGTCTGTGATACTTCATTGGCCAGCTAACCAGTTAGCAACAATGCACTGGAAAACAAAATGTAGTATCACAGACTGAGACAAACCAAGCTATTACTGTAGCTATCTAATTCACATATTCCACGTTACGTTGCTAGCTAAATACAATTATGCATTTTAACAATTGGCTTATTCAAACAATGCTAAAATACCAGCTAGCTTTAAACATTTCTATTTTCAATCGAATCAGCTGATATAACACTGAGCAGCTGACAATAGTAGGTTGTGAGCAGCCAACAGGATATCTAGTTAGCTAGCTAGCTAGCTAGCATGAACTAGTCAATAAGGATTTCTTGCTTTTTTGTTTATTTTTTAGAATTCTGTGTGTAGAGAAAGACTTCTTGCAAGCACTAGCTACTTACCCAGATAAATATCTCCAAAGGATCCACTTCCAATTTTTCTGCCCAGTCTGTATCGGTTTCCCACTCTCAATTCCATGACTGTAACTTAAATTTCTGGCTAGCAAGCAAGCTCGCTAGCACAAAAATATCGGATAAAAGTCCAATGATGTGTGAGTGTAAACAAGTAAACCGAACTTTAGCACAATTCCTCCAAGTTAGTGCAATTTCTCGATCCTTTCTGTCACCTGTGTCTCTCAATACAGTTGCTTCAGTCCAACAATCTAGTTATCTTTCACCACTCGTTTTAAAATTCTCCTGATATCACAAAATCATAATATTTGGCTTATTTTAAAGATAAAAGTGTGTATTTTATGCTCTTGCTATTTGCGATACAAATTTAGCAATTTAGCCCTTGGATGAAGATGGATTTTCAGGACGTTGCTTGTCTATTTTCTGTTAGGTTTCTATTGAGTCTCTGCTTCTTTCCATATGAGGCTGATCGGCAAACTGTTGAGTCGGTGACATCACTTCCCCTAGCAACGGCAGGCCTGGGCCAGGCCAAGGCAAAGGGGGAGGGTAGAGGGCTGGGTTACCCTCCACAACAAAAGCAATGGATTGAATCTATTTCCTTTGTCCAGACTTTAAACTGCAATACAATTATATGTGCATATAATATGCCAACACATTGTAAATAATGAATGAATCTCCTCAAAATAATAGCGAATTAATCCCTCCATAATAATAGTTGTAGAACCTCCATTTAAATGTACAAGTCTAAATAAACAAAATGATTGATTCAGATCTCATGTATGTTTTATATTGAGGAATGGATAGTCGTGGATTAAGCACTGTGTGAATAAAAAGTCTTTATTTCTCCTGTTATCCCTCTTCCTGGTTCTTAGGGAGAATCTCTCTCTCGGCCATCTCTGTCAATATAATGTTTCTCCATCTTGTTGATCCTGCTTTGGAATTATCAACCAGTTTACAGGAGACAGCATAGGTTTGGTAGATCAATCCAATCCAACACCATGTCCCTGTATATGAAGACCTGACCCTCCATGATGTATGATTCAGAACTTCTGAAATCGACTGCCTATGAGCCCTCATCACTTTCTCACAAATCCTTTTAGATGTAATTCAATGATTCGTGTTCAGACAGAGATCAGTCTTTTTCCATGGCCAAATAGGCCAGCCAGGACGTGTAGTGGTGACATCGTAGTGACGTTGATGGGGGAGGATGATTAAGCAACCCTTACAGGCTTAACTGAAACTGGCAAAGCAGGGTGAGGCAACTACTCTCAATAGACTTACATGGAAATTGGGAACATTCTATGTGTTACATGACACACCTTACGGAATGAACAAGCATCCTGGAAATTGTAAGTATGCTTTGGGGAACTATAGTTTGGTTCATAAATCATGTACTGGATTGACAAGACCTGACCGTGTTCATCCACGCGCCAACCAATGAATGATTAACTTCCACAATCCCCATGTTTTGGAAAGCAGCTGTAACTCTTTCTACAGAAGCCTCCCTTCCTAAGCCTCGCTTGGAACGCAAAGTTCCCCGATCCCATCCTTTCACCCAGTCGTTCTCATGTCAAGGTAATTACTACTTTGAGGAAACGAAACCACCGGCCATATTGCCTCATATTGCCTGTCTATAGGCCCTCAGTTGTACTGACGTCTACAGTTCCGTTAACGGTGGCAGCATGGTGACACACAGCGCTTCATCTGCGCTCCCCAGATTGAGTTTCTTCTGTGAGTGAATTTGGAGTGATGTGTATCCATTCTGCTCCGGCGAATGTAATCCCTGAAGAGTACAGCTGCCGTCTGGTTCACCCTAGTCTGACAACAACACAAAGGGTTAAGTACACTCTGGTATCCCAACAGTGATTCAAATACAGGGAGTCAGGTGGCTGAGCGGTGAGGGAGTCGGGATAGTAACCAGAAGGTTGCTGGTTCGATTCCTGGCCGTGTCAAATGACGTTGTGTCCTTGGGCAAGGCTTCCTACTGGCCTCGGGGGGAATGTCCCTGTACTTACTGTAAGTCGCTCTGGATAAGAGCATCTGCTAAAATGACTAAAAAAATACATTTCCCAAATTCAAGTGAAGGGTGGAATTGGGAATGCATGCAGAGACAGACAGTTTGACGCATACATGAGGTGATCCACACACACCTACACAGACACACACGTACATCAACACACACACCTACACAGACACACACGTACATCAACACCCACACACACACAGCTACACAGACACACACGTACATCAACACACACACACACCTACACAGACACACATGTACATCAACACCCACACACACACACAGCTACACAGACACACACGTACATCAACGCACACACACAGGTCATGGAAAACAATACAACAATACAGGCATGATATTATTCAGAGGATTTTTTATAATCCATTCATAGTGTAGCAACTGTCATTAGATTATCCCCACTTTCCATTAATTAAACATGTTAATGTTCATCCTGAGTAATAACATGGACCAAATGGCTCCAATATGCATTTGAAACAGATTACATACGGTATCTTCTTGAAAATGAAAAAGAAGACCTAACACAAATCAGAGCGGAAACATACATTTAGTCATTTAGCAGACGCTCTTATCCAGAGCGACTTACAGTAAGTACAGGGACATTCCCCCCGAGGCAAGTAGGGTGAAGTGCCTTGCCCAAGGACACAACGTCACATGGCACAGCCAGGAATCAAATCAAATCAAATGTATTTGTATAGCCCTTTTTACACGCAAGCATGTCACAGAGGGCTTCACATACACCCATAGAACGGCCCCCAACCAACCTAAACCCTCAAGGAAGACAAGGAAAAACTCCCAGAAAAACTCTCGAACCGGTAACCTTCAGATTACTAGCCCGACTCCCTAACCGCTCAGCCACCTGACTCCCATACCATTTTCTAATCTGGATACAGGCTAAACTGCAGGTACATTTGACCTGTATTCATCCAATTTTGCTGCCATACCATTTTCATTTTCAGACTGGGTCTGAGTGAATGTTGCTCAAGCAGTTGATGGTTGGAGTCACATTATCAAATGTGCAGATGATGTTACGAGGTTATGCACTGACCTGGATCATTTTCAATACAAGTCAGTGGTAGTCTTGGCTTGATGTTTCACGATAACAGCCTACGATTCAGTTACAGCAGTAAGATCAAGTGAGGTACTAGAATGACGTCTCCCGTAAACACGGACATTTCTCAGTTAACTTTAGCCAGTGAACTGGATTATTGTGGTCGTGCTACAATTCTAACCATCAGACTGTTGTTTTTTTATGTTGTTTTCAACACTTGTCTGGAGTAAAACGCTGGAAAAGTGTGCTGGCAATGCCTACAAGCTGTTTCAACAGGTTTTTCAAGACTTTTCAAATACATATGGGAGCAAACCCCTCCAGCTTGCAAACAGTCACGTCCTGATGGGACTTTACGATGCACACAGACGTTTCTGGACAGCCCATCTGTGTGTTTAAGTTGCACCTATGTCTTTAGAAGAAGGAGGTCAGCATGAAATCTGATCACCTTGGTTACGGCACGCCTACAAACCGATACCATCTAACGGGAGATTGCGATTGGCCAAAGAGGAACCAATGCCTGCGGTTAGTGCTTGAGGTATCACATGACTGTCTTTGGCCGTCTGTTCGGCTGAGAGCCCTCACGTTGACACCAATGCTCACTGAAAGCCTATTAACGCCTACTGCAAACAATGCATACTTTGTTAAACTGCCTATAAGCAGTTGCAGTGAACACAATGCTTGCCAAAGCCAAATAAAAACATTTTGGCGATGTGTCAATATAAACAGTGTGACTGCAGAACCTTCAAAGCAACAGATAGAAGAACAAAAAAAGCTAGATGTTATTTCCTATTTACTTTAATTTAATAATCCATTTTGTGTGCTTCCACTAAAATAAGAGTGGCCCTAAAGATGACCGATGGATAATCAAATAGAAAGTTCATAATTAATTGCAACAGTAATACTGCATAGCGTTTACTTAAGGCTGGACTTGAGGATTGAGGTCGTTGGATGGTTAGGTGTGTGCCAAGTAATAGTTGAGTATCTACAAAGTAGTTATTGGTTATGTTGAGGGATTCTTTTGTACCAACTGTTCCACAAATGTTGCTGTTAGGGAACACATTATTTAAAGTGTACCAATTTTTTGCCCTTTCCCTGTTTCTCTGTCTCTCTCTCCTCTCTCTCTCTCTCTCTCTCTCTCTCTCTCTCTCTCTCTCTCTCTCTCTCCCCTCTCTCTCTCTCTCTCTCTCTCTCTCTCTCTCTCTCTCTCTCTCTCTCTCTCTCTCTCTCTCTCTCTCTCTCTCTCTCTCTCTCTCACCCTCTCTCTCTCTCTCTCTCTCTCTCTCTCTCTCTCTCTCCTCTCTCTCTCTCTCTCTCTCTCTCTCTCTCCTCTCTCTCTCTCTCTCTCTCTCTCTCTCTCTCTCTCTCTCTCTCTCTCTCTCTCTCTCTCTCTCTCTCTCTCTCTCTCTCTCTCTCTCTCTCTCTCTCTCCCCCTCTCTCTCTCTCTCCCTCTCTCCCTCTCTCTCTCTCTCTCTCTCTCTCTCCCTCCCTCTCTCTCTCTCTCTCTCTCTCTCTCTCTCTCTCTCTCTCTCCCTCTCTCTCTCTCTCTCTCTCTCTCTCTCTCTCTTTCTCAGATGCCGAGTCCAAATTAGACTTACTCACATACTGTAGCTGACTCTGGGAAGTTAATACCTCAGTCATTATCCTGTTAAAGTCCTGAATACTTTGCTTCATTAGTGTACTTTATCAACCTACTCTGCTTGCATAGCTTATTAAATTAACATGTATTTATGTATTTGAGCTTTTCAGACACAATAGCGTTTGGGTCACATGGTGGACAGTTAAACTACTAAAATGTAAATCGGTTTAACAGTAGTTTTGGTGTGAAATGTTTTGCTGCCATCTATTGGTGAAAAGATGAATTACCAACCTTGCCCACTCACACAAAAAACAGTTGTAGCAGTAGCAGTGATATTACTGCATTCATCATTTTGTTCTGATATAAATTCATGGGCCGATCAAATCTGGATTATATTACTATCAAAATATTATTGAGAATTCATGTTGAGATAATAGGACAATTATTATTGAAAGAAAATGACAGATTTCATAATTCAAAATGTACTCCTTTCTCCTTAAACTTCAACGTTTGGGTTGATTTTTGTCGTCTGTCCATTTGTACAGTTTAAACAACCTTGTAGTCTCAGCCCTGCAGGAACAAAAACATTCCTTTCTGGCCCTTGATTGTCTACTGTTTTATTTGTAAGTCACTTTGGTAAAAAATAAATTTAAAAGAATCTGCTAAATGAGTACAATTTTAAATATGACAGTAAAACATAAATTCTAGGTCAACTGAATCACTAAGGTATGGAGTAAATGATTAAAGTTTAAAGATTTTTATGAAAGGTTTTCTTCTAAACTGAAGGGCTTTGTCTCCAGTTGGAGAACTTCAGACGTATTCATTCGCCATGAAAGTTTGCACAGACAAGGAATTTGCTTTGGCAGGAAGGTGCATACAATAAACATATAGGGATCTAAAATGTAAATATGTGGACTATCTATACTAAGGGTACATAAACTAGCAGTACTAAGTGGAATTAGAATTAAATAAAATATACAATAAAATAAAATATAATATATAAGTTGCCGTAATAGAGCGCACCTAACGACCGAGGCAGCCTTCATCGGCGCCATCTTCTCAGTGGAACAGAACAGACCAGAACAACTTCAAGTTCAGGGCTGCGTCCTTTCCCCTCTGCTCGCCTCCTTGTACACCAACAGCTGCACCTCCAGTCATCCATCCGTCAAACTCTTGAAGTTTGCGGACGACACCACCCTCATTGGGCTCATCTTCCCATCCGCTGTTGGCCTCTTCAACAAGGCCAAGGGCTCACACTGACTTTAATGACTTTAAACACATTGCAATTTGCACTATATTACACAATTTGTATCTTTTGTACTATTTGTATTTTTTGTAATATATATATATTTTAAAAAAATTTTTTTTTTATATATGGCTACTTTATAGTTTATTGTATATTTTATTTAAATTCTAAATCCCCTTAGTATTTGCTGGACTATGTACCTTTAGTATAGTTAGACCACATATTTAAGTTTTTAAGATTCCTATATGTTTAATGTATGCACCTTCCTGCCAAAGTAAATTCCTTGTCTGTGCAAACTTTCATGGCGATTACCTAGTGAAAAAAAAGAAAGATGTACAATATATTGAAGCATAGCCTACTGCATCATGTCTGATTCATTCAAGTAACATCTATTGCAGTGCATTCTTAACAGTAGAGAGGTGTCCTTGTTTTACATAAGAGAACATTGTGTAATGCTACCTGTTGTTAGTGATTTTTAGGTCATTGTTTTTGTGGGTGACAAATGTTTGTTGGCTGTCAACCTTTGCTAGTGTTATGGAAGAATGAGTTGATTTGAGACATGTATGAAGTGATTTGGTAGTTTTAGTGCATTTTGAATGTGAAATTAACTGCCGCTGCTAAGTATTGAGAAATGGGTCCTAGCGACTGTAAAAAACTGTAAAACCCTTTCTGATTCTGAGTCTGATTCTGATGAACCACAAGGGGGTGATATTGATCTTTAACCAGGAGAACACAGTCCCATGTCAACTTCTATCCATCTAGATCAGATTTAACGTACATTAAATGATGATAAAATAAGCACTTTTAAAGTATTTCGGGCTGCATTTTTGATAACTATATTTTATAAATGCACTTAACATTTAAAACCTTCCATACAACACTCCATTCAAGCCTACCATTGAATAACCAGAAAGGTGTATCTGATTGATACAAAGCTTTAATCAGGTGATTAGTCATCCTAGTGACCTTGTTCACATTTCAGTCCGTTTACAACGCAGACTCAGCATGATGAAAGACGCTATGTTAAATAGGATGAATCACACCATGGTGGCAGTGAATATTTAAAGACTTCTCAAATCAGTACTAGTAAACGTAGAGAACTCATCGTCCTCTTGCAAATAACGATTTCGTTAAAGAAGTTTATAAGAGAGCAGATCTACTTAATCAATATCTATGACAGCACGGCCGGTAGGCGGGAGCAAATCAGTGGTCAAGTCTGTGTGGCGCTGAGTAGGGGCCCCACTGTAGGGTAGTGCATTTGGTGCATTCCAAAGAGCGGATAGATAGGCTACCTGAATTTCAATCGTCTGTAGTTGCATAAAGTGTTATTAAGGGGGGAGACTGGTTTAATTTTGTGAGCCGTCGCCCTCTTTTCTTCACCGACTTCACCAGGTAAGTAAGAGGAACCCTGGCTGGTGCAGGGAATATTACTCACCGTTGGTTTACCGAAACCCTGTCCGGTTAGATGGATTTATAGGCTGTAGTGAGTGATGGAGATCACCTGTAAACTTCGGTCTGCGAAGGTCGCATTTTAAGTCATAAATATTAAACCTATTCACATTTCGCATTTATCTTGAATTAGAATTTGTAGATGACATCTATTCGGTGCCATTGTATGTGTTAACGGCTTTAAAGTGCAATGCAGCGACGAGTTTTGTATCAACCAGCAAACACCAAAATGCGTCAAGTCTATCTACAGTCTCTCTTTAAGCTATGTCGTCTGTTAAATTGAATGTGCGTGAAAGCAAAACATATGAACCGATGAATAAATTGTAACTAGCGTATTTGTCGTAGGCAGGTTTCAAGGGTGGCCAGACCAGTCGCGTGCCATTCACAACACTGTTACGCCCGATCTTCTCTAGCGCGCTGGGGCAATGAATATTCCCATCACCGTGTGCGCAGAATGCGTTTTATTATCAGTTGTCTGAAGTTAGACTGAATGGTATGAATGGGAAGGCTATAGAAACAGGAAATAAATTAATGTTGTGTTGTGTCACTGATTCCCGCAGTGGATGGATAATTGAAACGGTGAAGGCGAAGCAACACATCATGATACTTTGATGGGCCGTCATAGGATATAGATGTTACTGTGACCTAGTCTACTTTTATCGAGTCAGATAGGCCTACAGCTGGTAGCAAGCTGTTACGAACATAAAAATATGGTAATGCTGGTAATAAAATGTATAATGACATCTACATACAGTTAAGTACTTTTTGATGGTGTTATTTATCTCTTACAACGAATAACAAACACCATACAGGACAGGGTAGCCTACAAGCCAGAGGAGAGAGATGGGAACAGGAATTACATTTAGTCATTTGGCAGATGCTCTTATCCAGAGTGACTTACAGTAAGTACAGGGACATTCCCCCCGAGGCAAGTAGGGTGAAGTGCCTTTCCCAAGGACACAACGTCATTTGACACGGCCGGGAATCGAACTAGCAACCTTCAGATTACTAGCCCGACTCCCTCACCGCTCAGCCACCTGACACCCCAATTACGTCTATGTAGCTTTGCTGTATAACTCCCACTGAGACAGAACTAAAGCTGAATCTCAGTATTACATTGTACCAACACACAGCTACGTCAAGAAACCTACGAATAGATGAAGGGACTGTATCATTCTTCACAACCCCTGTGATGTATCCTTGAAGGGAATTCTCAGGAAGACCCAACCCAAGGTTAGAGTTTTCCTAAGCATAGCACATAGCACATGGACCATGGTCTCCATCTCTCTCCTCCAGGCAGTGCTCTTGCCCTGGTACCCCCAAGATGGCTCATCGGAGTGGGCAGGAGGACCCGGAGCGGTACCTGTTTGTGGACCGGGCTGTGGTGTACAACCCGGCCACACAGGCCGACTGGACGGCCAAGAAGCTGGTGTGGATCCCCTCGGAGCGGCACGGCTTCGAGGCGGCCAGCATCCGGGAGGAGCGTGGCGAGGAGGTCTTGGTGGAGCTGGCGGAGAACGGGAAGAAGGCCGTGGTGAACAAGGACGACATCCAGAAGATGAACCCGCCCAAGTTCAGCAAGGTGGAGGACATGGCCGAGCTCACCTGCCTGAACGAGGCGTCGGTGCTGCACAACCTGAAGGACCGCTACTACTCTGGACTCATCTACGTGAGTACACGCACACACACCCACCCACACGCACACACACACGCACGCACGCACACACACACACACACACACACACACACACACACACACACACACACACACACACACGCTCTCTCTCCTTCTCTCTCTGTCTCTTTGTCTGCCTGTTGTTGCCGGTGATCTCTTCCTTCATCTGTCTCCCTGCTCTCCTACCTGTGTGTGTGTGTTTGTGTGTGTCTGTACACATCGATACCTTCTCAGTGTGCTATCCATCCGCGTGAGCGTGTCCCATAGAGGCGAAGCCCCAGGCTCTACAGCCACTGGGGCCCCAGAGGCTCTACAGCCTCTGGTACCCCAGGCTCTGCAGCCTCTGGTGCCCCAGGCTCTGCAGCCTCTGGTGCCCCAGGCTCTGCAGGCTCTGCAGCCTCTGGTGCCCCAGGCTCTACAGCCACTGGGGCCCCAGAGGCTCTACAGCCTCTGGTGCCCCAGGCTCTGCAGCCTCTGGTGCCCCAGGCTCTGCAGCCTCTGGTGCCCCAGGCTCTACAGCCTCTGGTGCCCCAGGCTCTACAGCCTCTGGTGCCCCAGGCTCTGCAGCCTCTGGTGCCCCAGGCTCTACAGCCTCTGGTGCCCCAGGCTCTACAGCCTCTGGTACCCCAGGCTCTGCAGCCTCTGGAGCCTCAGGCTCTACAGCCTCTGGTGCCCCAGGCTCTACAGCCTCTGGTGCCCCAGGCTCTACAGCCTCTGGTGCCCCAGGCTCTACAGCCTCTGGAGCCTCAGGCTCTACAGCCTCTGGGGACCTCTAAGGAAACAGGGGCCTGAAGCCTGCTCTGTAGAGCGAGAGGAGAACACACACATGGAGGGTTTCTCTCCGTCTCTTTAATTATTACCAGACTTTCACTCACTAAGCTCTCACATTTCGCGTCTTATAATCGCTCTCACCATCCACTTATATCAATCCATCCATCCATCCAGCCTCTCTCCCACTCTCCCTCAGTGTCTCTGCCTCTCTCTTTCATTCTCTCTCTCTGCCTTTCCCTCCCCACCCCCTCTCTTACCTTCCCTCTCCCCCATGTCAGTGACCCCTCCTCTGTAAACACCGCCGGGTTCGGGTTGTTAGTGTTACCTCTGCCCCCAACCCCCCCTCTGCTCTCTGTCTTTGATGCTGGGGTCTGGCTGGGGGGCCTCTCTCATCTCTGTAGGGCTTCCCTAACCCTAACCCTCTGTGTTAAAGGAAACACATTTGGCCCTGTGTGGACGCGCGTGTGTGTGTTCTTTTGTGCCATGTGTGTTGTGTTTGACCCTGCTTGGCAACATTCAGTCACGTCTCTGTGATTTGGACAAGGTTCCTTTTCCTCACAGATCCATCTGAAACTATGTTAGACAAACACAGACAGACCGACTACATTATGCAAAATGACAGGCCAATGACAGGCCAAAGAAGGCTGCATCATTTTAAAGAATGTCATGTAAGGATGTTTATGTTCACCGTTAGAGTCAGAGTTGGTTATTCCAGTGACAGCATTTATTTGGAGCGTTGTTTGCGATCCACACCTCTTGATTGGCAAGGCATGATGGTCATCCTAGCTCTGTGCTTTAAACCCTCTCACATTGTAACAACTGTAAGCATCATTGCCGACTAAAGGTGTCAAAATACAGACCTTTGAACCTTAATCCTTTGCTGTACTTCCTGTTTGAAATATTTGTATAGTTGCTTGGAATAAAACCCCCTGTTCAACGAATGAAATGTAAAACGTAAGACTCGCAGCAGGGTGAGATTGTGGTGTTCTTGACCCAGTTGGTGACATGATTTCCAGGAATAGAATGTGGGTTGGCTCTCACCTGAGACACTGGTGGCAGGGGGAATGGTGGGACTGTCCATTTATCACAAGTCCAGATGACATCCAGCACTTTCACCTTCTGTTCCTCGAGCTGAAGGTTAGGTACTTCCTGTATCCCATAGATTTCACCTGGGTAGTGTTGTGTAGAGATTGTAGTGTTAGAATTAGGGTTGTATGGAATGCTACTGGAAGGCTACACCGATGGTTCAAACTAAGCGATATTTGAGTTGGTGACCATTCCCCTCCACCAACCCCCCCCCCCCCCCCCCCCATTCTAGCTGTGTTCTCTGGGTGTTTTATGCTGAGGGGTTGAAGGTGCTAGAAGGATGGGAGGCCCCTGGTTTGGTCCCTGTCCTATGTTCAGAGTAGCCCCCCTGTCATCAGTGTGGCCTTGCTGGGCCATGTCCTGCCCTGGCCTGCCTGCCCATGGCTCCCGGCCCATCGCACGGCTTCCATTTGAAGTCCACCAGTTTGGCAAGCAGAGCCAGTGAGTCACAGGCTAACCAGAGCGCCATGCTAACGCCAGGCTAGGCTAGGCTACAAGCGGGCCTTTGTGTCGGCAGTTAAGCCTCAGCTGTCAGAAAGCCTCAGCATTCTTTCATGGCAAAAAGCGTCCGTCTGTCGCCCGCTGCCCTTCGCCCACGCCGGGGCTCCGTCTCTCCTGTCTCCTCCTTTCCCACACTCTCCCTCTCTCACTTTTGTTCCCCCACAATGTCGCTTTTCTTTGACTTTTTCACAACCCCTTAGATACCTACCACTCTTGAGTGTTTATGTTTTATTGTTTGAAAGTTAGATGTATGGTCTTGTTGGGCAAAGGTTGCCAGGTCGGTGGTTTTGCCAGCGGACATCCCCAGCCTTGGGTCATCTTCTTGTTGGATTAGGCTTCCAGCATTCTTTGCAGATAGCTGATTAGTCAGAGATGATTTGAACAACCTTCACTCATTCTGCATTAATGAAAGGTCCATTACCTCACCCCCTTCTTCTCTCTCTCTCTCTCTCTCTCTCTCTCTCTCTCTCTCTCTCTCTCTCTCTCTCTCTCTCTCTCTCTCTCTCTGTCTCTCTCTCTCTCTCCCCACATGTTCGTATCTTGCTATAAGTGCTTTGTTGTCATGGTGTTGTGTTGCCATTGCTCCATGGGGACCGCTTTTGCTTGCAAACAAACTACCAGAGACAATTGAACCTGCTAACTGTTAACATGGCAGACACACACACACACACACCCTTCACTCCTCATACACACATCCAAGTACATGAACCAATAGAGGGTCAGTTAAATAAACTCGTATTCAACCTACAGTAAACACTGTAATTGAATATGCTACCATGCTGCTGACTGTCTGACATGCAGCCTTCAAACGCAGTGGTCGTATTTCAGAGCGCCCTCTGAGGGACCTATTAGTGTAGTCATGGAGTAGCAGGGACTGCATTCTGCAGGAAGGCTGTCTCATGTCCTGAATGAAGGACTGACAGACCCGCAGGGTCACTAGATGGCCAGATAGCTAGCTTGCTGGCTGGTTGGCTGACTCACTAGATGACTGGCTGGCTGGCTGACTGGCTGGTTCGATGGGTGGCTGGCTGGCAGGCTGGCCAACTGGTGGTTGGTTGACTGGCTGACTTGACTGGCTGGCTGGTTGATAGGCTGTCTGACTCAGATCAGAAGTGACAGATGGGGCTGTCCTGGGAGAGTGCCTGTTGTTGCCTGTGTGTTTGTCAGCTGTTACCATGCTGCAGCCTGCCTCCCTCCCCAGTGATCCGGTGTCACAGTGGAAACATACACTGTAGCCCCCGGTCCCTGGGCGCACAGAGAGGCTAACTGACCCAGGCTAACTCTGACCCAGTCTGACTCTGACCCAGGCTAACTCTGACCCAGGCTAACTCTGACCCAGTCTAACTCTGACCCAGGCTAACTCTGACCCAGTCTAACTCTGACCCAGGCTAACTCTGACCCAGGCTAACTCTGACCCAGTCTGACTCTGCACCAGCTTCAGGGGGACAGAGAGGCCGTAGAGATAAGCCGTTATTGCTATATTGATCGCTCCATAAGACGGTGTTATTACTTTAGCACTCATAGATTACACTGTCTGCCTGCCCTGTCTGGGTGGTTGTGTCTGTGTAGACAGATAGATAAATTAATAGATGGATGGATAAACAGACAGATGGGCAATAGCATACAGGACATGTCTGCTCAGACAGTCCAGCATGTCACAGAAGCACCCTCTACCACCACCTATTTTTAGCTCCTTGCGTTCAGATCCAGGCAATCAATTTTTAATCGGCTACAAAAGGGAGCTGTAAGTTCCTGTTACAGGCTGCTCTCCTTCTCTACGGTGGAAGACCCCGAAAAGAGACCATACTTGCTCTACTAGTCAGCTGAAGTACAGGCCCGCTCCCATAAACCTCCATGTTTCTCTCTCTCTTTCCCCTCCTTCCCTCTCTGGGCTTCTTTCAGTACCCCTGCTCTCTTTCATCTTTCTCCTCCCTCCCTCCCTCCCTCCCTCCCTCCCTCCCTCCCTCCCTCCCTCCCTCTCTCTCTCTCTCTCTCTCTCTCTCTCCTCTCTCTCCTCTCCTCTCCCTCCCTCCCTCCCTCCCTCCCTCCCTCCCTCCCTCCCTCCCTCCCTCCCTCCTCCATCCCTCCCTCCCTCCCCTCCCTCCCTCCCCTCCCTCCCCCCCCCTCCCCTCCCATCTGTGTGAGTGTGCTGACTCTTAACAGTTGGGTGTCTGTTACATCATCAGAATGCTCCCACAGGCATCCTCATCGATAGTGCTGAGTCGTTCAGCCCTGAGTCGGCTGGCTGCAGACTTGATGACGAGTCTCGTCTTGGTCTGTGGGATGTAGTCTGGGGATTTGGGTCTACCTGAGAGGATTTGAAACCCCCTAACAGAGCTTCTACGTCATTTCATAGCTCTTGAATACAAAATTCAAATGCACCTCAAACCAGAATTGTATTATCGAACCTTTTTAGCTGGAAGATACTTCTCTCTGTGTGAAAGAGAGACAGAGAGAGAAGTAGAGAGAAAGAGAGAAAAAAGAGAGCAAAAGAGAGGGAGAGAGAATTGTGGGGGTTGACGTATGGAGATCTTGAAACAATTAGGGGGTATTTTAGACAGAGGCTCAGTCAGTCATTACATTTCATGTCAGCCGGGTGTAGAAAGGCAGCGTCTGTGTTAATATGAACTCTCGCCCCTGGGCTGAGGAGGAGAGGGGAAGCCTGCCTCTCTGTTTACCAGCTTGACAGATGTTTCCGGTAACAGCGTCACAGCAGTCAGTAACTGACTGGCAGTGGGTGATTGACAGACGTTGTAACGGTATTGGACCTCTCTCATAACCCCCTTCCATACGCTCTCTCCTTTTTCACCCCCCCCCCCTCTTTTCACTGCCTCTCCGTGTCCAACTGTGTGGGTGAGACCCTAGCGAGCTCCCTAGATGCCTGGGTAGACTGGAAGGGTTCGGCTAGATAAGCCAGGTGGTGAAAGTTCCACAGTCGGAGGGAGATGTAGGGTAGGGTTACAGGACCACGTAATGCCACCAACGTCTGGGGGTGATGACGGAGGGCACCTGGGGCTGTGTGGACAGGGTCTGTCTGGGCCAGTGGCTGGGGGGTGGGGACTGTGGGCGGGGTAGGGGGGTTTGGGGAGCAGACAGGCAGACAGGCAGACAAGCAGGCAGACAGAGAGGCAGACAGAGGCAGACAGACAGGCAGGCAGGCAGACAGACAGAGAGGCAGACAGGCAGACCGACAGACAGGCAGACAGGCAGACAGGCGGACAAGCAGGCAGACAAAGAGGCAGACAGAGGCAGACAGACAGGCAGGCAGGCAAGCAGACAGACAGAGAGGCAGACAGGCAGACAGACAGACAGACAGACAGGCAGACAGGCGGACAAGCAGGCAGACAGAGAGGCAGACAGACAGACAGAGAGGCAGACAGGCAGGCAGCAGACAGAGAGGCAGACAGAGGCAGACAGAGAGGCAGACAGACAGACAGAGAGGCAGACAGGACAGACAGACAGAGAGGCAGACAGAGAGGCAGACAGAGAGGCAGACAGACAGACAGACAGACAGAGAGGCAGACAGACAGACAGAGAGAGAGAGAGAGAGAGGCAGGCAGGCAGGCAGGCAGGCAGGCAGACTGCTTCTCCCACTGTGACCTACATGGTATGTCCCCTGCAGTGCCGGTGGGGTCTGTGTCAGGGAGAGTGGTGACGGCCAGAACAGAGGTTAATGGAAAGCCTGTATATAATGTGTACGTGAGCTAATGCCTCACCAGCTCGGGCCTCCCATTCTCTCAGTCATTCACCAGAGATTTCCATAAGTCCGTCTCATAACCGTCCATACTCTCTACTCCCTCTTCCCAGCCCCTTAAACCCCCATCTTTCACTACCTCTCTATGTCCAACTGTATGGGTGAGACCTTAGCGAGCTCCCTAGATGCGATTCACCAGAGATTTCCATAAGTCCGTCTCAGACATGAACTCCAACCCGTGGGCTGGTAGCTGTCTGGGGTGAGGGGTCAAACGGGAGGCCTTCCACAGGGCAGGGCTGAGGGAGCTGTAATGGACCCTTACTGGAGTTACACACTAACTAATGTAAAGCAGCACCAGATGTGGACGGCTGGTGGATGAAACACACACACACACCCACACACACACACCCACACACACCCACACACACCCACCCACACACACCCACACACACACATATATCAGCCATCCTGGAAAGAATGGGATAAATGAACAACGAATGAGTGATTTGATTAAAGCACCTTGAGTGCAAGAGTGGTGCACTACAAATAAAATGTATTATTATCATAATTATTATAATTGTTATTAAAGAAGATGTGTCATGGTCCTCTGTTGCTGTGTTCCAGACCTACTCTGGGCTGTTCTGCGTGGTCATCAACCCCTACAAGAACCTGCCTATCTACTCGGAGAACATCATCGAGATGTACCGCGGCAAGAAACGCCACGAGATGCCTCCACACATCTACGCCATCTCTGAGTCCGCCTACCGCTGCATGCTGCAAGGTGAGTGTGTGTGTGTGTGTCGCTTACTCATATCTACCTTCTGTCTTTGTGTGTCAGTGTCTGTCTCTACCCCCCCCCCCCCACCCCCCACCCCCTCTGTTCTATGTTGTTCCTCGTTTGAGAACCCACAGTAAGAGGTCTTGGTATTGGCCGGTTCTCTTCTAGCCTGGTACGTTATCTTTGGACTGGCATCGTTTACATATGGTGTATTGAGGTAGAGGTGTCTAGTGTGTGTGTGTGTGTGTGTATGCAAAGCGAGTGTGTATGCAAAGTGCGTGTGTGTGTTCGTGCGTGAAAGGTGAAGCTAGTGAGATCATTAACCAGAAGGGTCCTGCCAATCATTGACAGACTCTGGCACTGTCATGGAGGCTCCATATCAGTGGACATGGATCCTGTTGGAGACTTGTGCAGCCTGGGGCCCCCTGGTCTCAGGCTCCAGGGTCTTCATCTCATGTCCTGGGTGAGGGTCCCAGGGGGTAAGGGTCAGGGGGGAGGGGGACACTGGAGGGGAACTGTCGGTTCGGTTCTGCTGCTCCAGAGCGAAGGGGAGAGGAGAGGGAGACTCAGCCCAGGACACAGGCTCTAGGACGGGGGTCGTGTCTGCCTTGGATCCCTGAGCAAGGCCTGTGGAAAAGACACATGCACTCGGTTAGGCTGCTGTCTGTCTGTACGTATGTCTGTTCATTATCTAGAATATGATCTATTGTCTAAGGGTTCACGTCATCCCAATTTCCAAGCACTTTAAATAGGCCACACACACACACACACAGACACACAGACACACATACGCACACAGACACACACTCACTCACACACATGTGAGGTGCCGTTTCCAAAGTGGCTCCTGTGAATTCTGCCTCTGCCCTCATTCTTTACTCTGACCCCCTTTCATGGCATAGCCCTCATTCCTCACACGCTCCGGGGGGGGGGGGGGTGTCCCACAGGGGTGGGGTTAGCGAGCCAGCCCGGTGCCGCTGTCCCACAGGGGTGGGGTTAGCGTAAGGAATGAGGTCATCTCTTGTCCGAGCGGCAGCGACATGCCATCCTCTGTCCTGAGTCATCGGAGAGGTGTCATGGCTGCCAGATCTACCCGCTGACCATGTCATGGCTGCATGTAGCACTATGCGTCACTGTGTGTGTGTGTGTGTGTGTGAGCGCGCAACCGAAATGACATTGTGGCTCATCACAAAGAAAAGTCTGAATGCTGCTGCTTTCGTCAATGGCCAGCCTTCTCGGATGTGGCAGCTCAGACAGTTAACACAGCTTCCAAGTCAATATTGATCGACGAAGAAGGTTCTAGAAAGTGTCTGTGACTCTCATTGTGAAAGGCTTTTTAAACATCCCCGAAGCCATCTCAGTCTGTATGGGGTCCCCCACGGTTCTGTAATTGCTCTCTTTCTGCTCCTCTCAGGAACCAAACCCATACAGCTCCCTATTTTCCACTCGTTCTTTGACTCTCTATTTTGTTCTGTCCATTTTTTTCCCTTCTTGTACCCGAATGTTCGGCTTGGAAAATATTGAAAGGGAAACTCCCTGCATCCTTTCACTTGTGGTGTGTTAAAGAAGGAGTATGACCGCGCCGGCTTTGTGGTGGTTTCTTTAGCCTTTTCCCTCTCTTTCTTCTCCTCCTTTGAAAGGGGGACACAGGAGGACAAGTGTGAGGAATGGTCCTGTTCTGACTCCCCCGTCCCTGACTCTGACTCCCCCGTCCCAGACTCTGACTCCCCCATCCCTGACTCTGGAGAATATTTGCATGGCGAGCTAACTCCAAAGCAAAGCTCTGATACCAGTTTGTTTGTATTGAGTGCATGGTCTCTCCATTACCTCATCTCCTTCCTTTTCTCTCTCTCTCTCTCTCTCTCTCTCTCTCTCTCTCTCTCTCTCTCTCTCTCTCTCTCTCTCTCTCTCTCCTCTCTCTCTCCTCTCTCTCTTCATGCCAGTAGACAGTATGTGTGTGTTTAGTGAAGGGCATGGTCTCTCTGTCTCTCTCTGTCTCTCTTTGTCTCTGTCTCTCTCTCTCTCTCTCTCTCTCTCTCTCTCTCTCTCTGTCTGTCTGTCTGTCTGTCTGTCTGTCTGTCTGTCTGTCTCTCTCTCTCTCTCTCTCTCTCTCTCTCTCTCTCTCTCTCTATCACCCTCTCTGTTACAGTAACAGTCTGGATGCCCCCCCCCCCCTCTGTCTCCTGAGCTCTCCTAAACCCGTGGTTGCCTAGCCGACCGAGCCGTCGCCAGGCCCCAGAGTGCTCCCAGGCTGTCAGCAGGAGCAGGGCTTGGACTGCGGATTACTATGGCCTGGGGTCGTTTCCGCGGCTCGTTTGTTTGTGTTTGACACGTTTGGGGCTGACACAGCAGGGTTCAGTGGGACTGTTCCAGACAGGGCAGGCTCCCTGTCCCTGACCCAGCCAGAGGCCTGGGGAGCCTGCCTCCAACAGCCCTCTGCCTCACTCTGACCCAGCCAGAGGCCTGGGGAGCCTGCCTCCAACAGCCCTCTGCCTCACTCTGACCCAGCCAGAGGCCTGGGGAGCCTGCCTCCAACAGCCCTCACTCTGACTCACTCTGACCCAGCCAGAGGCCAGAGGAGGCTGCCTCCAACAGCCCTCACTCTGCCTCACTCTGACCCAGCCAGAGGCCGGAGGAGGCTGCCTCCATAGCCCTCATCCTGCCTGGGAGCTACGCTGCGCAGTGTAGGCTGTGTGCGTGTGCTAGGGGATGTAGGAAGAGTCGAAGGGAATGTAGGTGGAGAGATGGAAGAAAGGCGAAAGGAGAGCGAGAGGCAGAGGGGAGCGATGGGGGGAAAGGTGGAGGGACGGTGAGAGAGGCATGGGCAGAGAGAGAAGCAGGGAGTACGGAGGTGAGCGGTGAGGGAGAGGAGGGAGAGAGGGAAGGGAGACTTGCGGGGGAGAAGACGAGTGGAGACGCGAGGACTGAAGAGAGACGCGAAAGAGGGGAAGAGTGAGGAGAGGGGGGCGGCCGTCATTGTGCCTCACAATGGGGTCTTTGTGTGCTCTGGAGAGGGGGCCAGTGGGTCGTTTGGAGGCCCGGCCTATGGGGCTCTCCTGCGGGAGAAGGGGGCCTTGGCGTGGGGTAGAGAGGAGGAGAGGATGGTGAGGGGAGCAGAGGAGTAGAGTAGAGAGGAGACCAGGGGAGGAGAGGGGAGCTGCAGGGAGGGGGGAGGAGAAGTAAGAAGTGGGAACAGCAGAGCAGATAAGGGCTATTAAACGGGCCCATCATGGCCAGATTGACAGGACAGGTGGTGAATGTCAGGAGATAGAGAGAAGGAATGGAGGGGTCCTTCAGGGGGGGGGGGGGGTGTCTGTGTGTGTGTGTGTGTGTCTGTGTGTGTTTGTGTGTGTGTGTGTGCGTGTGTCAGGGGCCATCTCTCTAAAGGACTGGGCTTGGTTGTAGATGGCCAAGGGTTTGTGACAAATGGTAGTGCCAAGTTTTCAGGCAGATGCTCACACACAGACACACACAGACACACACAGACACACACACACACATACATTGGCAGATGCGTTTCTAATGGCAGACAGCTGTGGGGTTCAGGCAGTATAAAATCATATTTCAGTCGGCGGCTTGTTTCATGTCCTTCTGTCTTACTAGTGGGAGTCTCCTGTACACACACACACACACACACACAAACCAGTATACATACACACACCCCTCTCCCTATCCTCTTCCAACTAAAGAGAAGGCATGTGGGTATAGGAACCACCGAAGGAGCCAGTGAGGACTGTGGGTGTGCGTGGGTGCGTGCATGTGTGTGTGTGCCTCTGTGTGTGTATGAATAGTCCTCGTACTTTAGTGTAAAGACGGAGTCTCCTAGAAAAGACTCTCCAGATGAAGGGAGCCTGCTCTCTTGCTGCTCTTGGTGCTCTTACAGACACACACACACACTGAAAACACACATACTCATATTCCCACAGACACAAACACACACTCACCTGGTACACTGGCACACGATGCCACCCTGTCTGTTTCTCCCAGTGGTCCGTCCAGAGCAGGAGTTTGGCATGAAGACATGGGAGCAGTCATGTAGCATAGCACATTAGCTTAGCCTCCATCCTGATGGGCATGTCATGTAGCATAGCATATTAGCTTAGCCTCCATCCTTATGGGCATGTCATGTAGCATAGCACATTAGCTTAGCCTTCATCCTGATGGGCATGTCATGTAGCATAGCATATTAGCTTAGCCTCCATCCTTATGGGCATGTCATTTTTTTTGTTGTCATTTAGCAGACACTCCAAAGCGACTTACAGTAAGTACAGGGACATTCTCCCCGAGGCAAGTAGGGTGAAGTGCCATGCCCAAGGACACAACGTCATTTTCTTCACAGCCGGAATTGAACCGGCAACCTTCTGATTACTAGCCCCGATTCCCTAACTGCTCAGCCACCTGACTCCCATCACAAATGTCATGTAGCATAGCACATTAGCTTAGCCTCCATCCTGATGGGCATGTCATGTAGCATAGCACATTAGCTTAGCCTCCATCCTGGCAGGCCCACAGCTCTGAGATGTTATCTCTTTAACTGGGGACCATGTCTTTCTTCTGGGTGGTCAAACTACCCTACTAAAACACCCACACACACATTCCAGGCTGCTGTCCAGCAGGGGCTTCAGTTGTGATAGGGTGGTTCTAAAGGTGTGTGTATGTGTGTGTGTGTGTTCCACCCTGTCATCTGTCTAGAAGTGTTTTCATTAGTCACACATAGCTGGGATAGCAGGAGGGGAAGCTGGCAAATACTGTTACCTGAGAAGGTCCTCTCACCCTGGGAGTGGCCACAGTCTGGAGGGCAGACACACACACACACACACATTCACACACACACATCACACACACACACACTCACATTCACACACACACACACACACACACACATCACATCACACATCACATTCACGCATTCACACACACACATACACACACACACACATTCACTCACTCACTTACTCACTCACACACACACATATACACACACACACTAACACTCACACACACTCACACAAATACACACATATTAACAAATCTTCTCTCTGTTTAACTGAACCCCACATCTTGCCTGGCTTCCAGTGAGGCAGCAGAGCTTAGCAGTGTGACATGAGAGGTGCCAGAAACCCCACTGACACACACACACTCACACTCACACACACTCACACACACACACACACTCACACACACTCACACACACTCACTCACACACACTCACACACTCACACACACTCACACACACTCACACACACAGACACACCCACTTACACACACACACCTTCACACACACACACACACACACACACACACACACACACACACACACACACACACACACACACACCCCTCCCACACACACACACCCACTCACACACACCCCATCCTGCAGGATTATAGCTGGCCTAGCCATCACAAAGAGCCACTGTGGACCAAACAACAGGCAGACCAAAGACTGCCATCTGCAATCTATTACATTGGCAAATACTTTCCACCATATATCCCACTTTCTCCTCTCATTGGCTCAGAGGCGACACCCAATGGGATCAAATAAAGAGGCTAATTTTAAACCTTGTGTGAATATGTGTGTCTCTGTGTGTGTGTGTTATGAGCAACATTGTGGGCTTATCTGTGCCCTGGCCTGTTACGTAATCATCTGGAAACACATCACAGTACAGCCACAAACATCTCAGCAAACACACACACACACACACCCACACAAGCACACACACACACATGAGTGGATGACTGTGGACAGGAGACAGTGTGTGAGCTGTCTGGGTTGCATGGAGGAGAACCCTGCTGAGTCAGTGTAGCGTCCAGGCATTCCTCCACTGAATGTGTCTCTAATGAGGTCTGAGCGCAGCCGAAACAGGACAGGGTGGATCTCCCTCTACTGGGGCTGTTGAGTGCGTGCGTGCGTGCGTGTGAACTGGACACTGTGATTTGCACGACCAATATGCTCAGTGAACCAAAAGGAACATTGAGTCTCACTGTGCCACACTGCGAGTGCCACTGTGTGTGTGTGTGTTTGGCAGTGGTCTCTGTGTGGTCTGCCCCATACTCGCTAGCAGCTGTTAGGTAAACAGACTCCTGCTCAACTCGGACCCCTGCTCGGCCCCCTGCTCGGACCCCTGCTCGGACCCCTGCTCGGCCCCCTGCTCGGCCCCCTGCTCGGCCCCCTGCTCGGACCCCTGCTCAGCCCCCTGCTCGGACCCCTGCTCGGCCCCCTGCTTGGACCCCTGCTCGGCCCCCTGTTTGGACCCCTGCTCGGCCCCCTGCTCGGCCCCCTGCTCGACCCCATGCTCGGACCCCTGCTCGGACCCCTGCTCGGCCCCCTGCTCGGCCCCCTGCTTGGACCCCTGCTTGGACCCCTGCTCGACCCCCTGCTCGGCCCCCTGCTCGGACCCCTGCTCGGACCCCTGCTCGGCCCCCTGCTTGGACCCCTGCTTGGACCCCTGCTCGGCCCCCTGCTCGGCCCCCTGCTTGGACCCCTGCTCGGCCCCCTGCTTGGACCCCTGCTCGGCCCCCTGCTCGGCCCCCTGCTCGGACCCCTGCTCGGCCCCCTGCTCGGACCCCTGCTCGGACCCCTGCTCGGCCCCCTGCTCGGCCCCCTGCTCGGCCCCCTGCTCATTCAGACCCACCTGGGGGTCCTCCCAGTCTCTACGGAGGGGGAACACAGTTCCTGCTTCTGCCTTTGAAGTCTGGGCTCTCTATCACCCCGGCTAGAGCCTCTCCGAGCTGCGCGTCAGTTATGGATAATGTACAGTAGTGGAACAGACTCGTTGGACATCAAAGTCGTTTTTTCAATAACCCTCATCTCGTTTAGTTTTATTGCACACCAGTTACTGAGCTGTATTCGAAACATGTGGACCAGAGTTGTTGCGTTTTCCTTTCTAGAACCGTGTCCACTCTCTCTCTCTCTCTCTCTCTCTCTCTCCCTCTCTCTCTCTCTCTCTCTCTCTCTCTCTCCCTCTCTCTCTCTCTCTCTCTCTCTCCCTCTCTCTCTCTCTCTCTCCCTCTCTCTCTCTCTCTCTCTCCCTCTCTCTCTCTCTCTCTTTCTCTATCTCTCAACACTCCCTTCTCTCCCCTTCCCTCTCTCTTTCCATGGCTCTCACAGACCTTTCTCATTTCCCCCCCGTGTCAGAAGCATGTCAAAAATGTGCTTTGTGTGAGGCTGCAGGGTGAAAAAGGTGCCAAAATGGCTGCCTGATAGTGGAGGTTCTGTAGCGACAGAAACATTGTTTGGCATGAGCAGCCAAAACCTGGTCTGTTCCAGTAACTGAGTCTACCGCTAGCGTTAGTATGGGAAAGCCACTGATAGGAGTGAGATTGACGGTGTGTGTGTGTGTGCGTGTGTGTGTCCTCTGTGGAGGTTAACGAGAGGTGTGGGCGGCAGGAAACCGCTGTAGGTGTGAGGGATGAGAACGACTTCCTTCCTTTCATCACCAGTGTGTGTTGCTCTCACACTCCTCCCCCTAGCCGTCACACTCTCACACTCAGGTCAGTTCACCAGAGTTTGCTCTAGAACAAACAAGGAGTCGGACTAGGCTAGACTCACGTATCTACCTGTCTGCGCTCTATCCCTCTGACCATTGTCTGTGTGTGTGTGTGTGTACTATCAGTGTCACCCAGCCCACTGTTTATATGAGTCCTATCTCACCACACCCACACCCTGACCTACTCTGGGTCCAGTGTCTAGTCTGCATTCTGGAACTGTGTTCGTAATAGGAGGGGGGGGGGGCAGGCTAACCCCGCCCTCCCCCCTCCCCCCTCCCCCCTCCCCCTTACCCTCCCGACCCAGTTAAACCCCTTCGTCTATCGCCTCCTCAACCCCACCTTCCTCGCTGCCTGTCTACACCCCCGCACCCCCCACCCTCACCAGCTGCCCTGTGCCAGGAAACAGGAAACCGGACCTCCCTCTGTGACATCACTGGAATGTTCCACGCCCCAGGGTCCCGTCCAGCACCCCCCCCCCCCCCCCCTCCCCCCCAACCGCACGGTCCGGTCGGAGATGATGACTGACTGAATCTGTGGGTACAAGCTGCTCTTGGTCTAGTGACAGAGGCCTGGGGGAGGGGCAGGGGTAGGGGCAAGGGCAAGGGCAGAGACAGAGGCAGTGGTAGAGGCAGGGGAAATGAATCCTTTCGTTAGGTCAGGATCATGATTTAGACCAATGATATTCACTAGGCCTAGGAGATAACTCTCTAGTCTTAAACTATAAGTATTCTCTAAGTACCAGCACTTGAGGGCTCAATATGCATTACCTAACCTCCCTTCTGGCCAACAAAGATTAGGATTGTGACGGCCATAGGATGTAAGACTGACCCTCTGGCCCGTTCCCCAGCCAGCACTCCACAGTGCCGGTCTGCTTGTGTTATCGTAACGGCACAGAAGCTCAGGAGTGACAGTTACACACTCCAGGTGCGCACAGGCTCGTTCACATCTAATTGTGTGTTTACCGGTTCACTCGTCTGGGAATGTGGCGTGTGTGTGTGTGTGTGTGTGAGTGTGTGAGTGTGTGTGTGTGTGTGTGTGTGTGTGAGGCCTCTTGGGCTGGGCTCCATGTGCCTCAGCATTCAACAATAGCAAAGAGAAAACCCAGACATAACAGCAACCTCACACCCAAATATGAACACGCCACGCACACACACACACACTCACACACACTCACGCACACACACACACACTCACGCACACACACGCACACACACACACACACACATTCACACATACACACACTTAAGCCTTTGTTCCTGCAGCTTTAAGTACCCCTGGAATCTGTCTCATTCCTGCTCTCTATGAGTAAACAGGCCAGGGTCTTTATATGACTGCTCTAATGAGCTACCCTGATTCTCCATGGCCCCTGCCTCTGCTCTGGGTGTATGTGTGTGTGTGTGCGTGAGTGCGTGAGAGTGTGTTGCAAAGAGCGGTTCTCTCACCATGCACAGCGACGTTTACATGGAGCCAGATCTCTGGCCATCGCTCTGGATTTTAGATGTGTGGAAACCGGTTGCCATGGCGCTCGAATTGACCCTGCGTTGGCTGCAGTTTTATGACGCTTTTACGAAGCCCAGAGAGGAGGAACGTGGAAAGAAACGTGTTATATCCAGTTTCTAAGTGGTGATGTGCTGTTGAGAGGGTCCCTTAAGGTAAATCAACTCCACTCCATATTATACCTCCATCCTCTCTTGGTCTGAATACAAGCCTTCTTTACCCAGGTGTATTTGGGGAAGTCCGAGCCAGGTGGAGAGAGATGCTGAGTCTGCTGTTTGGGGTTGGGGGTGTGTGGGGGGTTAGGGGATTGGGGGTGGAAGAGGACAATGGTGAGACTGAAGGGGGGCGTGCGGGGGGGGGGGGGGGGGGCAATAAGGGACGTGTTCAGGAATTTGAGGAATGGCTGCTATAATCCGTCCGGGGGGGATAAATGATTTGAGTGGCAAACGGAACCCCACAGAGCAAAAAACACATTTTGAGTGTTTGAGTGTATCCAGGGGGACAGGGAGGGAGGAGTGTGTGTGTGTGTGTGTGTGTGTGTGTGTGAGGGGCTACCAGCGTGATTGCTCTGGTCTGGAAGTACTTTTTCCTGTGTTCTCAGACAGAGACACTATTCAGACGGAGGCAGTTGTGACCTCATAGCTTTTTGAACACAAAGCCAGGCATCCATACATTGTAATGAATAATGAGTGTAATGATGGTATGGACTGATATGACCTTCTCTGGGTTCTGTACACCAGGAAAAGGGCTGTGCGGGTGACTTGATTGGGCGGAATTGATGATTGAGATACAATCTTTGAGGGATTGATCCAATCAGGAGGCTGTCTGGAACTGAGCCGCTGTTCTCTTGTTTTTTTTACAGGCTGAGCAATATCCTGGCTTTGAGCTGTGGAGGGAGAGAGAGAGACAGAGAGAGAGAGAGAGAGAGAGAGAGGAGAGAGAGAGAGAGAGAGAGAAAATTGATATTGTGCGCAATCGTGAGTCATCAAGCGAGAGCCAGTCGTGGGAGCACGAGCGGTAGAGTTCACCCCTCGCGCCAGGTGGGCAAGTGTTGTGAGTGGCGGTTACCGCGGCAACGGAGGAAGCCGACAGCTGCAGGTGACGGGTCAGGTCCGGGGCACAGACAGGATGCACAGAGACGAAACATGAAGACTTAGATGGGGAGAGAATCAGGTGGACCCTCAAAAAGATGAGGCGTGATGAGAAGTGTTTATGTGTGTGTGTGTGTGTGTGTGTATAACTGTGCGAACTTTCACCGCAACATTCCTCAGTCATTCCTTTTTCTCTCCGCCTCAGCCCGTAGCCAGTGACGACCCGGGTGTCAATCACCCGTCAAGCCCGCCTCCATTCCAGAGTTCCACAGTCAGCCCCCCCCATCGCTCTGCCCTTCCCTTGCCTTCCACCCAGCGAGACAGACCTACACAGGGTCAACACCCCTCCATCCCTCCCCATACATGGAGATAGGGTCGCTTGTTCAGCGCTCCGGCGGCCATTTTAAAAGATTGAGTGACCGGGTGGATGACTCGGCAGCTGAGGTCATCTGTTTTCCAGACTGGCTGACTGACTGCATATGATCGGCGGCCATTTTGAGATGGATCGCTCGCTCGTGTTAATGTCTCTGTAATCAAGCCGAGCTGATGGAAGCAAGCTGTCGATGTTGTGCAGAGCCTCTTTGCGTGTTTAGTTAGGTAATGTGTTACATACGCGCACACCCACGCTCTCCTTCTCTGGCGTGCTCGGGTTTGGAGGAACCCTTCGTTCGGGATCTGGTGCGGATCAACGCTGGATAGCTGTGAGGGCCTATCTCAGTCCGAGGGTTGTCGGTGTAGGTGGTGAGGTCGTGATGGCTGGAGCTCCATGGTAAAACACGACACGAAAGAAAAGGCCTCCGAAAAGACTTTGGAGTTTGGCTCATCGTCAAGGAAACAGGGCCAACCTGGGTCACAGCTCATCGATCACCCCTGCTGTTTTGCTATTCTCATCCGACGTGCGTTTTATGTGTCTGAGTGTGTGTGTGTGTGTGTATCGATGACGCGTGTATGGGAACCGGCTGAGACGAAGCAAAGGTTGTCCGTTGTACATGAGGAAAAACAGACCTATTCTTTCACTTCCTTTCTTTTGGTCTCCCCCACTCTCTCAGTCTTGCGCTGGAAGAAGACAGTGCAGCTTTTATGTGAGACCAGCCCTCTCCAGTCCTGAGTTAAGTAGATAGGAGACCAGTTAGAGTAGTGGTTCCCAACCCTGGTCCTCAAGTACCCCCTGTCCTGCATGTTTTAGATGTTTCCCTGCTTCAACACACCTGATTCAAATGAATGGGTCGTTATCTAGTTATGAATGGTCGTTAGCAGGGACAGGGGGTACTTGAGGACCAGGGTTGAGAACCACTGAGTGGCCACAGTGATTACTCACAGTCTCCCGGCAACAGGGCCCCTTCACACTGGCCCGGCTAGGAGAAGGCCCCGCTATAGAGAGACGTCCCTCCCTGCTAGCTGCAGCGGTTCGGGGCTGTGCTTCTGCTAGGAGTTAGATCAGGGGTGGGAAGAGAGCGGGTCCTTCAACGTTGTCAGAAGAAGAAGGAGTCACACAGATCTCTCTGTCCTTGGTTGACGCTCTCCCTCTCTTCTCTCTCTCTCTCTCTCTCTCTCTCCCCCCCCCCTCTCTCTCCCCCCCCCCCCCCCTCTCTCTCTCTCTCTCTCTTTCTCCCCCTCTCTCTCTCTCTCTCTCTCCCCCCCCCCCCCCTCTCTCTCTCTCTCTCTCTCTCTCTTTCTCCCCCCCTCTCTCTCCCCCCTCTCTTTCTCTGCCTCTCTCTCAGTCTTCTTTTCTTCTTCACAGTTCTTCATAGTTTCAAGCTGTCCCGGGGACATAACCTGCTGCGTCGGCAGGCCGTCGTGCTCCGCCGGAGACGCCGACCAATCACGCCGCGTCCTCTCTCTCTGTCTCCGTGGCAACGCAGCCGTGGTTCCCCCGTGGCAGGCCAAAGTCCCCGTCCTCCCGTCCCCTCACAGGGCCACCCGAGACAGGACTGGTCACACAAAGACCCTATGGGAGCCACATACCTCAAGCCCCCGGCCCCTCCTCCCTGCATGTTTTGTGACGATCGTGTCACAGTGTCATGTCAGCTATGTCACCTACCCCTTAGAACTCGTGATGTCACCACTCAGGCATTCTGGATTCGGGGGCGCTCTGAAGCTGTTTATCTGACATAGTTTCGTACAAAAGCTTTTGAACGGTAATGAATTAATGTACTCATTTATTGATTCTGAAGTGTTACATGGAGGAAATGTATCTAGGAATCTGAAGAGTATAGAAATGTGACTCAGAGCACGTGCATTAGAGAAACAACCACTATGGCAGTATGTGTCAGTGAAGACTGATTTAGACTCTCTTAGACTCTCTTACCCAGAGACCCCTACCGGTGTTGACACACCATCACCCAGGGTTACAGTGTTGACGATCGTGTCACTGTGTCACGTAAGCTATGTCACCTGCCCCCGAGAACTCACAATGTCACCACTCAGATCTAGGTCATGGGCCGCTCTCAAGCTGTTTGTTGCACATTAGTTCATCCATTCAACTCATTTATTCCTTCCTTCCTTCATTCATTCACGCACCCACTCACTCACATTCATCATTTCACTCGTTCATCATTTGCATTCATTCAGACTTTCATTTTCCTTCCATTCATCATTTGATTTATTCCGAATCCTTCGCACAAGTTACACACCGGTATGTTTGTGTCTTGGTGTAGGCCAACACACAGGGCCTCCCACACGCAGCACTTTGTAGAAAGCTGTTGTTGTTCATGAAGAGGGAACCGTGAGGTGGTGACGCAGCAACGACAGAGCAGCTTCCTGTCGGAGGGGTTCGGAGAGAGGGACTGCGGAGCAGGTGCTGAGTCACAGACCGAGAGAGAGAGAGAGCGAGAGAAAGAGAGACCTGGCAGACTGGGCAAAGAGAGGTGGAAGGGAGAATGATGATGACAGCCGCTGAGACAATGTCCCGTTGTGCGGCGCGAGCTCGAGATCTTTAGCGTCGACGGAGGACAGATAACGACACTGCCGACTGAATGTTCGGGGATGCAGAAAAGCTGTTGTGTTGCTTCTTACAGAGCGCACATACACACACGGTTCATTAAGTGTAATACTCTTTTAACCTCATTCTTTTCAGTGGATTAATCAGTTGCCTGGCATTGCAGAGGAAGATAACTTGCCAATTGGGCTGCTTTCAGTTTATAGTCCCTGTAAATAGGAAACAAAGTATGTTGTGTTTCAGTTCCTTTTTACAATTGGGGACAGATGTGTTTAGAATTGGGGCACAATCTTTGATGGCCTACATGTCCCAGAAAGCCCAGTGTACTATACCAAACAAGGCAATTCCCTGTGGATCATGGTCTTTGTAGTTTTCCCTTGCTACCTTCAGAGGACAGAACATTGGCAGGTATAATCTGGTCATCTGGACCAAAATCCCCTTGAAATTAAAGGTGTGTGTGTGTGTGTATGTGTGTGTGTATGTGTGTGTGTGTATGTGTGTGAGATCATCTCTGTCAGACACCCTAAGGCCTAGCTCTAGATACTTTATGACTAGACTCTATCATAGATGATCACTCTGCTTGGTGTGAAATGAGAGAATGATTCAGGCCCTGTGTTTGACTCTGTGTTTTCTCAGGATGCAAACATCCATGTCCTGTGAGATTCCTGAAGATTCCTGTAGCAGTGATGACTCTCATTGCCCGCGACTAACGCCGTTTTCTCTCTTCCTCTCTGCAGATCGTGAGGACCAATCAATCCTTTGCACGTGAGTGTTTCATTTGCAGCCCACCCTATCATAAACCTACAGTCTCACTTTGTCCCACTGCGACATGTCTATGAGAGAAAGCAAGCTGGCTAGCCAGTGAGGTGTTAGCACAGCAGCAGTAGCAGTAGTCCTACAGGTTTGTTCCTAAGCTTCATTCCCAGCAGTTTGAAAGTGAGAAAGCCTCCAAATTCCATGGAGGTGGTGTTTCCAAAGCTAACACCAGAGCCTGTTTAGATATGACTGATCCCTGTTCTGTGTCTCCCCTCCGTATCCAGGGGTTTCACCCAGGGTGCTTGCCAGCAGGTCTCTCTATTCTGCTAAGCTTCTCTTAATGGACAGTTTCTAAAAAGCTTTAAAACATTTTTTTGTGGAGGGTCTTGTGTTGTACTTGATCCGGAGCAGAGCAGGGTTCTAAGTGAGGTCTGGTGCTTTGCCTAAAGACTCCTTTCCAGTAATCTTCTGCCACTCCAACAGTCGAGGCTGCCAGACACTGTGGTGAGGAGATCTAGAGAATAACCAGCAGCGGGGCGGCTGGCGAGTTTCAAGAACTCTGCCCTCTACTGGTAGCGACGGCTCAGTCCAGATCCCTTGTATGGTTGTGATGAGTTGTTTACCTGTGAAGTGGGCCAGGGCAATCAGCCTATCACAGAGCGGCCAGGTAGAGGCCTCGGGTGGGGGCTCGGGCCAGAGTCTGATGGGGGCTAGGGCCAGAGTCTGATGGGGGCTAGGGCCAGAGTCTGATGGGGGCTAGGGCCAGAGTCTGATGGGGGCTAGGGCCAGAGTCTGGTGGGGGCTAGGGCCAGAGTCTGATGGGGGCTAGGGCCAGGGTCTTGTGGATGCCCAGGGTTTCCTTGCCTAGCTAGCAGACAGGACAGGGAACGGCCTATAAGGTTCTGGACCCTTGCTGAGGAATCTCTCACTTGCCGGTGTGGAAGTTCATAAAGAACACCCTGACTCTATTCCACATGGCCCCAATACAGGAGGGGGTGGGGGGATTGGGATAAGTGAGAGTATGGCCGCTACCCCCATTTTGCTTGGAAACTTGGAATAGCAGGACGTTTGAAAGACGCTCCAGAACTTTCTGTCGACATTACACAGGGATCACTCTCGTTGACTTGGTACATAACCCCATTAAAGCAGCATTCTGACTGGAGAGCTCAGCTAATAGCTGACTGTGCTAAACCCACAGGCATGTGGCTGTGTGCTGCTGGGGTTGGGCTGGACCGGGAGCTTGGTCCCTCTGGGTCCTGGCAGGGCTGTGGACGACCGTGCCTGAACAGAACTGTCATTAGAGTGGGTCCAAAAAATGAGGCTAGAAACCCTGGAAACCCAGCCCACAGAACCACAGAACCACAGAACCTCAGAACCTCAGAGTTAAAAACAGACAGACAGGAACAGCAAGCAGCATTATAGAGAGAAGAGAACCGGCTCTGTCAAGGGTTCAAGGCTTGGGAGCAGAGTAGCACAGAACAGAATAGAACACGAATAATGATGAAGTGCCGTCTGAATCTATCTGGGCTCTCCAGAGCAGAACACAATAGAAGTGCATAGAAGAGAATAGGATACAATAGAATTGAATAGAAGGGTACAAGTAAGTAAGACAAGTCGAAGTAAGTCAAAGAGATACTGCAGACAGTAGTCATTCAGTACCTCCACTGTAGTATAGCTGACTTGATGAAGAGCCTTACCTTTTGGTTTGCAAAATCCTTTTGGCTAAGCGGTGAGGTGTGGCTGTGTTATGGCTGGCCTGTCCTGTGTCAGCCTCCCTCTAGGCCCATCGTCCCTGTTTCTCCATGGTAACCTCAACAGCTTCTCAATTAGCAGACAGCTGACAGTGGGTTGTCATTGTTCTTCAGTCATTTTATGAGACCTGTTGGCAACAGATTAGGCCTCGTTCATTTGCTCTCTCTCTCTTCTTTGTTTATGTCCTTCTTTCTCACCCTTCTCTCTCTCTCTCTCTCCTCTCTCTCTCTCTCTCTCTCTCTCTCTCTCTCTCTCTCTCTCTCTCTCTCTCTCTCTCTCTTCTCTCTCTCTCTCCCCTCCCTCCCTCTCCCTCTCCCTCTCCCCTCTTCTCTCTCTCTCTCTCTCTCTCCCTCTCTCTCTCTCTCTCCTCTCTTCTCTCTCTCTCTCTCTCTCTCTCTCTCTCTCTCCCTCTCTGTCCCTTGCCCTCAGAGGTGAGTCAGGAGCAGGAAAGACCGAGAACACCAAAAAGGTCATCAGTATCTGGCCCCATGTCGCCTCGTCACACAAAGGACGCAAGGACCACAAACTTCCTGTAAGGGCTCCGTCTCTCCCCCCCGTCCCCCCCTCCCCCCCCTCCCCCCCTTCCCCCCCCCTCCCCCCTCACCCCTCCCCCCCCCCCTCCCCCCGTCCCCCCCTCCCCCCCCTCCCCCCCCTCAGTTTTACCTACAAACATTACCCTTGTCATGACACATTCTATATATATATATATATATGTATTCTAGTGTGTTTGTCCACAATGCTATGAGCCAGCTGCTACAATATCATCTCTATTTCTGTCTAGAACTCACATGAACATAAATGATGCCCGCTCCTTTCTCTAGTTCTGTGAGGACGAGACGTTAGCACAGCTCAGGCTAAATGTTAGCATTATCAGCCAGCCAGTTTGCTTATGGCTTGTGTCCGACACAAGCCCGGTGTATCTAACACTTGCATTTGTTTAACAGCCAGAATCTCCTAAAGCAATGAAGCTCCAGGCAAGTGTTTCTTTGCTTCTTAAAACATGCTCCGTTGTGTAGTGTGTTTTCTTGTGCATGCCTCCCTTTGCTATCTGCTCTGGGTTATTTTAATTTTCATGAGGTTGTATTTGTTAATGTTGGGCCCCCCAAAAAAATATGTTTCACATGTTGACTTTGTGTTGGTGAGTTTGCTATCATCTCAGTTGAATATCCGTTGTACAAAGGGTATTGAGCATTGGGGAAACAGCCAAGAATGTCAGAAAACATGCACACCGCCTCCAGCCAAAAACAGATCCAAATCTGTGATCTAATTTTCAATGTTTTGATCATTTTTCGAGAACTAACTTCCTGCATGTAGCCTACTGTTTGTGGTAGCCCCCATGGTGGTCTGTCAGAACCATGTGGTTCCCAGTGGGTACACACACACACACACACACACACACACACCACACAACACACACACACACACACACACACACACACACACACACACACACACACACACACACACACACACACACACACACACACACCCTGAAATCCTGTGAGAGCATAGCACACCAAAGCTGTCCCCAAATCACAAGTCGGAGCTCAATTACCTTCTTAGTTGTAGTAGGATTCTAGTGTCCGAAGGCGGCAATGGATGCCATGATAGGTAAAAAAATGACATGCACTTTCCATTCATACACAATGCTTGGATATTCTAGTCTTTGAAGTTCCTTATCGAAGGCCGTGGCTGTCTGATAGCCATCTTGGGGTGTCTACCTGTGTCCCATGATCCATGGCGCCCTTGAATGAGCAACCTCTTCCTGTTTGTCTTCCTGCCAACACCCACCTCCACTCTATTTACTGAACCCCAACCTGAGGTGTTCTCTGTAATGATAGGCCTTACGGAAGCAGATGGGATTCAGATGGCTGAGCGGTTAGGGAGTTGGGCTAGTAATCTGAAGGTTGCCAGTTCGATTCCCGGCCCTGTCAAATGACGTTGTGTCCTTGGGCAAGGCACTTCACCCTACTTGCTTCGGGGGGGAATGTCCCTGTACTTACTGTAAGTCGCTCTGGATAAGAGCGTCTGCTAAATGACTACATGTAAATGTAAGCAGATGCAGTCAAATCAAATAAACCATGTCGTGCACACAGGCGATGTGTGTTCTGAGCGTGTGTGTGTGTGTGTGTGTGTGTGTGTGTAACCCTGTACGTGCATCTCAGTGCCAGATGACACTCACACCGCGCTGCCCCAGCGCCTGATCCCTGCGGCTCAGGTGGAGCCCTCGGGATGTGATGGATGTGTTCTAGGGTGTGTGCTAATGAGGGCAGAGGACAGCCCTGCTGCAGGCTTGCTGCAGGCCAAATAACTGAAAGTGGGCCAGAACCCTCTCTCTCTCTCTCTCTCTCTCTCTCTCTCTCTCTCTCTCTATGTAAGCTCATCATGTCCCACATTTCTGTGATTGGACCTGGCTGGTCCGCACTGCCTCGGAACCTAAGCCAGCAGTTCAGAACTCGGTCCCACCAGGGCCACAGTGAGAAACCAGGCCTCACTGTCCGGATCCCTTCCCAGGCTGAAACCAGGTCGATAGACAGGCGGTTCTGGGGGAGGGTTATTTCTGTCCTGCCCACACTGCCATCCAGTATGTGTGTGTGTGTGTGTGTGTATGTGTGTGTGTGTGTGTGTAGCGGGGTGCAGACATGGGTGGTGGTTGTGGAATGTCCCAACCACTCGAGAAGTGTTTTTTGGGGGCAAACGCCGCCCCTGTCACGACCGTGGACTCTTCCGGAAGTAGCAGGGCGCGTCCGGTCTGGCGCTGGGGCAGGGCATCGTCATGACCACCACAGGAATGTTTACTATAAGGGGGGGGAAGGTTGTGTGTTGTAGCCCCACAAAGCTCCCACGCAGCTGGGTAGGAGGAGCTGCCTCTCTCCCTTCTGGCCCATCTCCCGCCTCCCTGTTTGTGGTGATTGGTGGTTTTACAAACTCTGAGGAACAGTTTACTAGGCCATGCCATACCTGTCCAGAAGGTTGCACTCCCAAGATGCATTACACCCTCACATAACTTATCACCGAGGCTGATTTTTAGTCTCTG
>CM042862.1:18700564-18743064 GCA_023658055.1 Thaleichthys pacificus | reverse complement strand
CTGTTGCTAAGGTGTCTGGAAACACTGACTGCAACGGCTCTGAAATCTTCCCTGTAAAACTAGACCACAGTTGGAGTCTGGTCATATATAAACTGTGAAGAATGACGCCCTGTTCCCAGTCAGAAGAGATTAGAAACACATGAGCAAGGTTAATATCGATGCTGCATGATCATTCCCAGTATCCATGCAAGGAGCCCAGTCCTTGATGATCATTCCCAGTATCCATGCAAGGACCCAGTCCTTGATGATCATTCCCAGTATCCATGGAAGGACGCAATGTCAGTTATCTAAGAAGGTACCATGACATGCAAAGAGATTGTTGTTCTCTTCTGGAGAAGGCGTGTAGTGGCCTGCTAGGAGAACCTTGTAGCAGCCAGTCCAGTAAAGGTGGTAGGAAGGCAGGTGAGGAGGGCAGGGGTGATTGTGGGAGAGAGAGGGGGGTTGGGGGGGGGGGGCAGTGGGGACAAGCTTGGACCCCTTGTGGCCCCCCCTAAATGTACAGTCTGAATATATGATAAACATGGTATTTTGCCTGTTACTGCTTTCACTGCAGAAAACTATATGACAACATTAATGTTGAATGTAACTGGCCCCTCTAACAGTACAACTGGCTCCAGCTTGCCCCCCCCCCCCCCCAGTTGAAATGGTCTATGAACCTCCCCTGGAGGAGGGCTGTGCTCCATTAGCCCTTGACCCCTTCACCCCCAGACCTGCTGGAGAAGTCCAGAGCCATCCGCCAGGCCAAAGACGAGAGGACCTTCCACATCTTCTACCAGCTGCTGGCTGGAGCTGGGGAGCACCTCAAATGTGAGTGTGTCAACCAGGCTGCCATCCCCACTCTGTTATCAGTGCTTTGACAAGACTGTCATAGTCAATGATGTCACCATGGATGTTATTGCCATTCTCTTCTCTTACTAATCTGTTCCCGTTCTGTTTTTCTTTTTTCTTTGCTTCTCTTTGTTCTCTCTCTTTCTCTCTCCCCCCCCCTCTCTCTCTCACCCCTCTCCCTCTCTCTCTCTCTCTCTCTCTCTCTCTCTCTCTGTCTCTCTCTCTCTCCTCCCCCCCCTCTCTCTCTTCCTCCCCCCCCTCTCTCTCTCTCTTCCTCGTCTCCCAGCTGATCTGCTCCTGGAGGGCTTCAGCAGCTACCACTTCCTGTCCAACGGGAACCTCCCCATCCCGGGCCAGCAGGACAAGGACAACTTCCAGGAGACCATGGAGGCCATGAACATCATGAGCTTCTCCCACGAAGAGATCGTCTGTGAGTACGAGCCCACACACATGCTAGCCCACACGCATGCTAGCCCACACGCATGCTAGCCCACACGCATGCCAGCCCACACGCATGCGAGCCCACATGCATGCTAGCCCACACGCATGCTCACATGCCCATGCACAGACACACACACGCATATACACACGCACAGACACACATGCACAGACACACACTCACGCACGTGCACGCACAGACACACACGCTCGCAGACACACACGCACACACGCACATACACACACACAGACACACACCGCACAGACACACACGCACGTTGCAGCCTCTCGAATCGCTCTCTGCCCCGTGTTGCTGCAGGCATGCTGAAGGTGGTGTCGGCAGTGTTGCAGTTTGGGAACATCGTCTTCAAGAAGGAGAGGAACACAGACCAAGCCTCCATGCCAGAGAACACATGTAAGCCTTTAGACCCCCCCCCCCCCCCCCCACACACACACACACATTAGCTCTGGCCTGTCCATCATCTTTACAACGGTCAGAGTGTGGGTCCTCATGCCCCCTGCACTACCCCCCTCCCCCCCCTCAGCGGCCCAGAAGCTGTGCCACCTCCTGGGCATGAACGTGATGGAGTTCACCAGGGCCATCCTCTCCCCCAGGATCAAGGTGGGCCGGGACTACGTCCAGAAGGCCCAGACCAAAGAACAGGTGGGACTTGAACACTTAACATAGATATCCTCATATATGCATGTGTATGATTTATAAGTACAGTAAACATATATGTGGGTTGAACCTATTGTGACAGTTAGCCCATGACCAAGTTTAGACCTTGTTCTTGACCGGATCTGACCCAGTTCTGACCCTGGTCTTGCCCAGTTCTGACCCAGCTCTGACTGTTCTTCCCCAGGCTGACTTTGCGGTGGAGGCCTTGGCCAAGGCCACGTACGAGCGCCTGTTCCGCTGGCTGGTGCACCGCATCAACAAGGCCCTGGACAGGACCAAGCGCCAGGGAGCCTCCTTCATAGGCATCCTGGACATCGCTGGCTTTGAGATCTTCGAGGTAGACTGGGATCCTGTCTTGTGGCGGCTTCACGCAACCACACACATACTTACCACACAGAGAAATCATGAAGCATTGTTGGGGGATGGGTATAGCTAAGGGGTAGAACAATCTGACTGCGTATCAAGGGATCGCTGGTTCAAATCCCTCTTCCTACATGTGACTTTGAATAACAAGTATCTGCTAAATTAACACATGATTATGAATATCATTTGTATTTCTTTTTAGAGCACTTGATCGTGTCTCGATCTGTAATTTTCCTCTCTCTCCCCCAGCTGAACTCGTTTGAGCAGATGTGCATCAACTACACCAACGAGAAGCTCCAGCAGCTGTTCAACCACACCATGTTCGTCCTGGAGCAGGAGGAGTACCAGCGGGAGGGCATCGAGTGGAGCTTCATCGACTTCGGCCTGGACCTGCAGCCCTGCATCGACCTCATCGAGAGGCCGGTGAGTGAGGGTGTGCCTCTGTGTGGGTCTTGGTTTAAACACCCCTTGTGGGAGAGCATATGTCCTCACAAGTATAGTGAAACATGAAAAACCTTGGCTTGCCTTTTGCTGGGCCCCATAAATTGAAATGCTAATTTCATTAGGTTTGAGGGGTTTATGGTTAGGGTTAGAACTAGTGTTAGGGTTACATTAGGGGTTAGTGGTTAGAAATAACACAATTGTGAATTGTCGGGTCCCACTAGGATAGGAAAATCAAACTAGTGTATATGTGCATGTGTGTGTGTCTGCAGGCACAGTAGAATACTTGATGTTAAAACACTACCACACTCACACGCCAGAAACCTTAACATTCATGTTTTGTCTCCTCATCTGTGTGTGTGTGTGTGTGTGTATGTGTGTGTGTGTGTATGTGTGGGTGTGTGTATGTGTGTGTGTGTGTATGTGTGTGTGTGTGTGTGTGTGTATGTGTGTGTGTGTGCAGACTAACCCCCCAGGAGTGCTGGCCCTGCTGGATGAGGAGTGTTGGTTCCCCAAGGCCACAGACAAGACCTTCATAGACAAGGTGCTCCAGGAGCAGGGCACACACCCCAAGTTCCAGAAGCCCCGCCAGCTCAAGGACAAGGCCGACTTCTGCATCATCCACTACGCCGGCAAGGTATGTGTTCGACCACAGGCTGCTCTGGGTGGACCTAGACGTGGCCCCATGACTCCAGCTCTCCTCGCTGTCTGTATCTGGGTGCTATTGTTTATCGGGAACCACTGGATTGATCTCCATCACTCCATCCTGTGTGACAGCAGCTGGGATAGTGGACCTAAACAATAAATTAAGTGGTGTCCCTAACCCTAACATGATTATTGTAACCCAAGGTATAATCGAAATAAATGAGGCCAATCAAAATCTTCCTGACCTTAACCCTAAATAGATGTGCGACACTGAGGCCAGCTGTGTTCGGTGTTCTTCTCGCACATATTGAACCTGAGGTCCTCCATTATACTCCAGGAAGGATTTTAAAGTTCACCTCTGACTTTACAGCCTCCTTCAGCGTAGAGGCAAAAACACAACCTCTGATATCAGAACGGCGACCAGCCCCTGAAGCCCTCAGATGTTGCCAGGTTCTCTCTGTACCCTCCCGGTTCTCCCTCGGAACCGTGTTGTTGGTGGGTGTCGATGTACGTCATCTTGGCAGCGTCCCGTCTGGCACGTCGAGGCTGCATACCTCCTCCAGGGTCGGAGAGAACAGGTCATCGGCGCAGCACAAAAGCCCGGTTGTTCTGTCTGGAGGAGCGGGGAGATCTACATCTGGATCCCATTCTGGCGAGGTTCTGTAGGCCCCGTTGCGTAACAGAGGAGGTCCGGACTTTCACCTCGGCGTGGTGGTCTACCATCTGGACCGAGGCTGCCTGCTAGCATTCCTCAGCAGAGCGGAGCTGGGCTCGCCCCCCCCCCCCCCCTCGCTCTGAAAGCGAATATCATCCCCCCCACATGAAAGCTAATATGATTCCACACATAGCGACAGAGCGACAGGGTCTTAATTTGATTTACCTCCGAGGACCGAGTGACGGACTGACCTGCATGTCATCCTGTCACTCAGAAGTGAGTCGTTTACTCGGGCATTCCTAGGCTACCTCGGCCTGTGTGGATCTCCATGTGTTTCCTATACCGTCCCGGGTATTTGTTCAGTTCAGGACCTGGGAGAGTGTGACAGTAATCCAGGTGGTGACCCAGGCATTGTACATCCGTAATATTCCGGAAAGCATCGACCAAATAGGTTGTTTTCGATGGCCTCTCATTCAGTGGTTGTTGGTCCCTGAGTGTTCCTCCTCTTCCTCCCCAGGTGGACTACAAGGCAGACGAGTGGCTGATGAAGAACATGGACCCGCTGAACGACAACGTGGCCACGCTGCTGCACCAGTCAGCAGACAAGTTTGTGGGGGAACTCTGGAAGGACGGTGAGTCCAGCATCCTCTGTCGTTTCTGGATGCCTAGGCCAAAGGTTTGGGCCTGGGCCTGGCCTGGCCCCCTGGTTCTGGGCCTGGTTCTGGTTCTGGATCAAACATCTTGGTTCCTGGTTCTGGGTCTCGGTGGAGTGGATCTGTCTGGCCTGTGTCCAGGTCAGCCCCAACTCCTGCTTCTCTGTGGCCAGAACAAAGTTTGCCAGTCCAAACAACCTGGCTTGATGAGCTAAACCAGAACCAGAATACTTCCTATCCTTGTAAATGAGGACAGTCTTAGTTTCCTTGTTATCTCCTGACATACCAGACTTGTACGATCAAAGAGAGAAGGGGTGAGTCTCATAATGAAGTTATTAGAACTCTACATAATGTTTACACAAAGGACCAATGGACAGGAAATGATTTAGTAATCCCTGTTTTCATTAATCTATCCATTAATTAGTTCATGGTTTGGATAACCCAATGCACAGCGTGGCTAACATTACACGTTTTTTCTCTCTGTGCTTTGTTTGTGCGCATGGAATATTCTAGTTGAGCAAGTACTGTTGCTAACAACATCTAACAACAGAGTCTCTCTCTCTGAAAATGTACACAACTAATCAGGGCTTGTGTGGGTGTGTATGTGATAGTGTGTGATATGTTTGGGAATGCATGATAAGTGTGTGTGTGTGTTCATTTGAGTGTGTGTGTATGCGTTTGTGTGTACATGGGTGTGTGCGTTTGTGCGTGTGTGTACGAGCCCGTCTGTGCTGCTCTACCAGGCAATGTTTGCCGCCCCTCAAACTCTCCACCTCTCTCTCTCTCTCTCTCTCTCTCTCTGGCTCTCTCTGGACTGTAGACATTCAGACGTTTCAGAGAGCGTCTTTCTATGACAATGTGTCTGGTATCCATGAGGCACCTGCAGGTGAATGTCCTGTCTGTCTCTCTGCCCGTCTGTCTGTCTGTCTGTCTGACAATCTGCCCGTCTGTCTGTCTGTCAATATGCCCGTCTGTCTGTCTCTCTGCCCGTCTGTCTGTCTGTCTGACAGTCACACAGTGTCTGCACTGCTGCTGCTGCACCTGGGCTGTGGTGTCTGTCTTCCAGCTCTGTCTGTCAGCCTGACCTCTGCACCCCTGCCCACCCCCTCCACAGCTGTCTGTCTGTCTGTCTGTCTGTCTCTCTCTCTCTCTCTCTCCTCTCTCTCTCTCTCTCTCTCTCTCTCTCTCTCTCTCTCTCTCTCTCTCTCTCTCTCTCTCTCTCTCTCTCTCTCTCTCTCTGTCTGTCTGTCTGTCTGTCTGTCTGTACTTCTAAACACCCCCCTGGGCATTGCATGAGTACACCGTTTATGGACACAAGCTATTAAACGGCATCTCTGTACAAACGGTCCCTCTCAGCACTTATCTCTCGCCTGCTCCCTCAATATCCTCAGTTCATTACTGCGGTATGAGCTGTTGGAAAGGTGAGCTGTTTATTCTAGGTTTGTAGAAGTGCCCATTCTTGTGCCGGCACATTAGGTGTCGATACGGTACAATAAACGACAGCCAGTACGCCCATGCCTCTTTCTCAGCGTCAGCTGTTTCAAGTCAACAGCACAATGTGCAAACCCAAGCACAGTGTAAGAACTCTGTCTGTTTCAAACATTCAGCACTGCCCTGTGAAGTGACCTCAGCTAGGCTGAATCGGACAGGCGAAGTACAGATAGAGGCTATCCTCCTAAACCAGCTCATATCGAGAACCTTCTAGCAGGTCGGTAAAGATGATTTAAGGCCGCGCTTACTGTACTTTGCTGGAACCTGTCACGTCTTTGGCGTGGTATGGGGCAGCGTTTCTGGGATGTGGAGCGCTGCCAGAAACCTGCACGCCAGATATCTAATCTCTGCTTTGTGTGATTAATCTTCTTTTATTAAGAAAAGGGGAAAGATAAACAGTGAAAGGAGGGAAGCAGGAATGAAAAACCAGCCGGTTGTCTATCCAACTGGGCAAGCTGAAGAGGGCCACAGCGATGGGTGCAGGAACAATACACTCCAGAATGGTGTCGGGATGGTATTAAACGTACTCCGCTGAATTTTGAGGTTCTTTAGATGTGGGTTCTAGTCTGTTCTTCAGTCACTTGACTTTCGTGTTGTGTTTCCTGGCAAGGTTTTGTCTGCAAGCTGGAGTAACATAATATATGATATCCAGATGGGGGAAATGTTTGCCTCAGATTCCAGTTGTATGGAATTTGATATGTCTGTTTTAGCCATATTAGGGTTAGGCTTACTATGTGGTTTGGGCCCAGGACTCATGTTCCGGTCAGTCTGAAAGGCGATCAGACAAACAGAGAACCAGATGCTTACTGAAGGTGACAGTTGGCAGATGACCTTATCTCACCTTCTGTTATCTTACATCTGAGCAATTATGTTGGGATTTGGAGGTATTAGAACAATAGGATTTTTTCAGTTCAAAAAAGAAGAGTTTTGTTCCCTATAAACATGTTGCGTAAGCTAACAAGGCCCTCTGAGAGTTGTTTAATCAACACAGACACCCCAGTGCCAGTAGAATGTCAATTTTGAATGTTTGGAGTTTGCCGATACTTTCCAGCCAATTATGTTCCAGCAGTCCTGTTCCATCCAATTGCCTTTGGCGAGGCATTCCTTCCTCCTTTTGTCCTTTTGTGAAACTACCATCAATCACACTAGAGGAGGAAGTACAGGTGTTCAGACAAGAGTTGAGGGTGCTGTTTCTCATATTTTAATACATTTTGTAATGTTAACCTATTTCAGCTCAAATATGTTTTTTGTGTTGTTCAGAATGAGGCCTCAAGAATGGAAGTAATTAGGTCGTTTGTGTCGATGTTTGTTGTTGTTCCTTTGCTCTGCTTTTTGGCCCATATAGTCATAGTCTTAGTCAAAGAACAACCATCTATGTTCTACCCACTCTGGCTGTCAGTCATGTTGTAGTTTCACCTTATTGGCTTAGACCTCCCCCTCATCTGCCTTGGCCATACCCTGCAGTCCTCTGCTGCTGCTTGATTGGTCAGTTTGTTCAGTTGTAGATGGCGGCTCGGGCCACGATTAGGTCTCTAGTCCCAGAGTAGGATGTGTGTTCAAAGGAGGTCCATTGGAGTAAACTGAATTGTACCTGCTGAAAGTCCAGTGGTGGTCTGGATCTCGCTGTTCTCAGTGGTGACAGAGGAAACCTGCTGTTCGATGGAACAATATGGCCAATGGGCGATCTCCTTTGACAACGCATCTAGTCTTGGATCAGAGTGTACCCGGCTGTGTTCAGCCTGTCCTATCTCACAGTGCTCTCACACAAACCACCGTCCTGGTGTCTCCTCCTCCTCTGCCGTCTCTCCAGTGGACCGCATCGTGGGTCTGGACCAGGTGGCGGGGATGAACGAGACGGCGTTCGGGGCGGCGTACAAGACCAAGAAGGGCATGTTCCGCACGGTGGGCCAGCTGTACAAGGAGTCCCTCACCAAGCTCATGGCCACGCTCAGGAACACCAACCCCAACTTCGTCCGCTGCATCATCCCCAACCACGAGAAGAGGGTGAGGCCTCACTGGGCCTCATGCATACTGTTCAGCTGTGCTGGGCCACAGGCGTTTGCTACCTCCCACCGGCTGTGCTCATTCTGTCATCGTCCATAAACAGCTGTGTCAGTTGACGATGCTATGTAAAGATTTTTTTACTGTTAACTCACTTAAACTTTTTTATTCTTTCTTTCCTTCCTTCCTTCCTTCCTTCCTCTCTTCCTCCCTCTCCTTCTTCCTTCCTTCCTCTTCCTTCCTTCCTTCTTCCTCTCTCTCTCTCTCTCTCTCTCTCTCTCTCTCTCTCTCTCTTCTCTCTCTCTCTCTCTCTCTCTCTCTCTCTGTCTCTCTGTCTCTCTGTCTCTCTTTCTTTCTTTCTCACCCCTCCTTCTACTCCCAGGCTGGTAAACTGGACCCGCATCTGGTTCTGGACCAGCTGAGGTGTAATGGAGTTCTAGAGGGGATCCGGATCTGCAGGCAGGGCTTCCCCAACCGGATCATCTTCCAGGAGTTCAGGCAGAGGTACTGGTTCTGTAGGAACACTCATCCCATATTGGACCTCCTGGGCTGGCTTCACAAACCTGTCTGGCCCCTGATGACCATCTTCACAGGCTGGTTATCAAACCCAAACTACTTTTATGCCATTTCCTGTTTTCAGACAGTTAGGGAAGGACGGGAGGCCAATCTGTCAGTCAAATCTCCTCAACCTGCATACTATGATCTCTTCAGACCTGGGAAGTAGTTTCAGTGTAGTTGTCAGTCAGGGAACAGTAGGTCCGTGTGAATATGAGGCCTCTCTCTGCTCTACACACACTCTCGCTCTAGCCTCAGTCAGAAGGCTCTCGCAGGCCTCACACCCCGGCTTCAGTCAACATGGAGGACCAGTGTGATGATGACCATCTCCTCCTCTCCTCTCCCCTCCTCTCCTCTCTGTTCCTTTCGCCATTTCTTCTCCTCTGCAGATATGAGATCCTGACACCCAATGCCATTCCCAAGGGCTTCATGGATGGCAAGCAAGCCTGTGAAAGAATGGTGAGGGTATTGGATTCACCCATGAATAAACCAAGGATGAGTTAAATGAATGATCTTGCCACTAACTATTCATCCCCCTCCCTCTATCCCCCCTCCCTCCGTCCCCTCACCCGCTAACCCCCTCCCTTCCTCCATCCCCCCTACCCTTCATCCCCACACCCACCCTCTATCCCTCCTCTCTCCACCCCCTCTCCCTCCCTCCCCCAGATCCGGGCCCTGGAGCTGGACCCCAACCTGTTCCGGATCGGTCAGAGTAAGATCTTCTTCCGGGCCGGAGTCTTGGCTCACCTGGAGGAGGAGCGTGACCTGAAGATCACCGACATCATCATCTACTTCCAGTCTGTCTGCCGTGGTTACCTAGCCCGCAAGTAAGGCCTTATCTGGTCCCTACTTCCCATCCCACTTCTAACCCTAGGGCCTAGCCTACAAGTATGAGAACTAAGAACCCTAGAACGAAGCCCTGAAGTAAGACCTGCTCTAGTCTCTAGTTCCTATCCCAGGGGGTCAGATGGCTGAGCGGTTAGGGAGTCGGGCTATTAATCAGAAGGTTGTTGGTTCGATTCCCGGGCAGTGACAAATTACGTTGTGTCCTTGGGCAAGGCACTTCACCCTACTTGCCTCGGGGGGAATGTCCCTGTACTTAATGTAAGTCGTTCTGGATAAGAGCGTCTGCTAAATGACTAAATGTAATGTAATGTAATCCCACAGTTCAGACCTGCCCTATTCCCTAGTCTCTACATAGCCCGCACGTATGACCTGCCTGAGTCTCTAGTACCTAGGCCTTAACTCTCAAACGGAGACCACAAGTACTGTGTAACTCTCCTGGCTACCTCTCACAGAGCTTCTCTTTCTCGAGCCAGGGCGTTCGCTAAGAAGCAGCAGCAGCTGAGTGCTCTGAAGGTGCTGCAGAGGAACTGCGCCGCCTACCTGAAGCTACGCCACTGGCAGTGGTGGAGGCTCTTCACCAAGGTGTGTGTTTCGCTTTGTGGATACGTGTATGTGTGTGTCTGAGTGTCCCGTGACTGACCCCAGACGTGTGTGTGTGTGTGTGTCAGGTGAAGCCCCTGCTGCAGGTGACCAGGCAAGAGGAGGAGATGCAGGCCAAGGATGAAGAGCTGGTGAAGGTGAAGGAGAAGCAGGGCAAGGTGGAGGGAGAGCTGGTGGAGATGGAGAAGAAACACCAGCAGGTCAGTGCCCTCACCGGACCTCCATCCTTAGACTAGACCGATGAACAGAGGGCTCACTAGAATGAAGACACAATAGTGGATTTAAATATGAACTATGTAGCGAGAGGAACACTAGTTGGACTGGTTTCCAGTTGATAACTGGAGCTGAGCTAAGCCGCTAAATAATTACGATACCGTATCCTGAGATACTTTTTCTCCAAGGGACGAGTTAGTCACGATGAGCATGACCTTCAGGGCCCACTCTATTCCACTAGAAGACCGAGGCCGACCTGACCTTGGTGTGTTTGTGGTTCCTCAGCTGGCGGAGGAGAAGAACATCCTGGCGGAGCAGCTCCAGGCGGAGACGGAGCTGTTCGCCGAGGCCGAGGAGATGCGAGCCCGGCTGGCGGCCAAGAAGCAGGAGCTGGAGGAGATCCTCCACGACCTGGAGTCCCGGGTGGAGGAGGAGGAGGAGAGGAACCAGGGCATGCAGAACGAGAAGAAGAAGATGCAGACGCACATCCAGGACCTGGAGGAGCAGCTGGACGAGGAGGAGGCGGCCCGGCAGAAGCTGCAGCTGGAGAAGGTGACGGCCGAGGCCAAGATGAAGAAGTTTGAGGAGGACATCCTGCAGCTCGAGGACCAGAACTCCAAGTTCCTCAAGGTGAGGAACCCCCAGTGTTTAACCTTCGACCAGGGTGTCATCAGATCAGAAGTGTTCTCACGCCTCACTGTGGGAGTGGTTCAAGCAGCCGAACAGACTAATCCATCCAACACCAAATTTGACCCAGGTATACATTGCCACAGATATCACTCAACTTATCTTTTTAAACGACATCCATCTTTTTCTTTGTCTCCCCCCTCAGGAGAAGAAGCTTCAGGAAGACCGCATCAACGAGATGACCTCCATGCTGACCGACGAGGAGGAGAAGGCCAAGAACCTGGGCAAGGTCAAGAACAAGCAGGAGATCATGATGAGCGATCTGGAAGGTACCAGCGCCACGGGATCAAATCCCAGTTCTCTCAGTGATAACCTGGAGAACCACAACTCCTAACACACAGAAAACGCCTGACTTATCTGTGTAGGCAGATAAGTCACATAGCAGTGCAGGCATCTCTAGCATAAACAAGCTTCACAGGTTCTACCCAGTAACAGATACTCATCACCCCCTCCATTCCTCTTCCGTCTTTCTCCCCACTCTCCCCCCCGTCCCCCTCACCTCTCCCTCTCTCCCCCGTCCCCCTCACCTCTCCCTCTCTCCCCCCTTCCCCTCTGCTCTCCCTCTCTCCCCCCGTCCCCCCCATCCCCCTCTGCTCTCCCTCTCTCCCCCCGTCCCCCTCACCTCTCCCTCTCTCCCCCCGTCCCCCTCTCCTTCTCTCCCCCCTTCCCCTCCGCTCTCCCTCTCTCCCTCCGTCCCCCTCACCTCTCCCTCTCTCCCCCCGTCCCCCTCACCTCCCCCTCTCTCCCTCCGTCCCCCCCAGAGCGCCTGAAGAAGGAGGAGAAGATGCGTCAGGAGCTGGAGAAGGCCAAGAGGAAGCTGGACGCCGAGACCACTGACCTGCAGGACCAGATCGCGGAGCTGCAGGCCCAGATAGAGGAGCTCAAGGTCCAGCTGGCCAAGAAGGAGGAGGAGCTGCAGGCCTTACAGGCCAGGTGAGAGGCAGGAGGACAGGGAGGGAGAGAGAGGAGCTCAGTACAGACTACACACGATACCAGGACGTCCCTGTCGATGGGTTCGTCTTTTCCCTCGCGTCGTGGTTCAGCTGTTGGAAAATGGCGGGAAGTCGAATGACGAGGACGGACGAAGAGTTGAGGGTGACTTGTTCTCTGAGTGACGGCCGTCGACGTGACTCCACATACCTTTGTGGAGACGTCATGATCCTCGCAGCTTTCCGAGACGGCGTCAACCGCTTTCTAGGTCATAACCAGGTTTAACTGTGATGGAGCTGGGTTTCCGGTAGACATACACACAGATAATCCTATAATCTAGCCATTAAAAATAACCTGGGAGTGTTTATCATTGTTTTGTTCTCCTGTCATGATACGGTGCTGGCCAGACCTCTAAGAATAGTGTTTATGCTGGAGAGCTCACAAGGTTGGAATGTGTGTGTATCAAAGTTGGCTTCCTGTTCTAGACTGTACTTTTCACTGGCCAAGTAACAACACATTCAGACGTTCAGGTACAACTCAATCATGCTACCCCATTCAGACTGTGACCGCCATCGTCTCTTTAAGGGAAGAAAACACATACGCGAATCCTATACTGCCCCCCTGTGGTAAACGCGAGCATAGCAACATCTTTACGTCCAGCGATTTGGCTCTGGACGATTACAAAAACCCTCTTGATTGATCTCCTGATGGCCACACAGTACACAACATCCATGCATGTGAATTTGACGTGTATGTATGTGTGTGTGCGTGCTCCTCAGGGGCGACGAGGAGGCGGCCCAGAAGAACAACGCCCTGAAGCAGGTCCGGGAGCTGCAGGCCCAGCTGGCCGAGCTGCAGGAGGACCTGGAGTCGGAGAAGCTCTCCAGGAACAAGGCGGAGAAGCTGAAGAGGGACCTGGGCGAGGAGCTGGAGGCCCTGAAGACGGAGCTGGAGGACACGCTGGACACCACGGCCGCCCAGCAGGAGCTCAGGTGGGTCGGGAACTGGGGCGCGGGGGGGGGGCCTTCTGCGGACGCTCTGGTCCTCGAAAACAGTCCGGTGCTCCCGTGGTTGGTCTACTGGTGCGAGGGAAGGAGAATTCAGGCTGGTGTAGTTTGAGTCTGTTTTGCCTGTGTGGGCGTCCCGACCTGAGGATTTGCCTTGGATTCGATCTTTTCCTGGGGGGTGGGGGGTGGGATCTTAAACTCATCCTTCTCAACCCCTTTCCATCCACTCGGTCAGGACCAAGCGAGAGCAGGAGGTGACCGAGCTGAAGAAAACCATCGACGAGGAGACCAAGAACCACGAGGCCCAGTTCCTGGACATGAGGCAGAGGCACTCCACCGCCCTGGAGGAGCTGTCTGAGCAGCTGGAGCAGGCCAAGAGGGTAGGGCTCTCACGCTCTCACGCCGACACCGGGAAACACAAACAATGACATTGGGAGAGAAAGGTCTTCATTTATCGATGACTTTTGACGTCAACCAAGATGTTCTTTGCCCTCTGGTTCAATGTCCCCCACCTCTGTCATGTCCTCGCCAAGCCAAACGGCGACTGTCATCCTCGACGGACCCTAGGCATGTATCTCCCTCTGAAGTGCTCTGCTCTCTTTGCGTCCAGTTCAAGGCTAACCTGGAGAAGAACAAGCAGAGCCAGGAGAGCGCCAACAAGGAGCTGGTGGGGGAGGTGAAGAGCCTCCAGCAGGCCAAGACCGAGTCGGAGCACAAGAGGAAGAAGTTAGAGGCCCAGCTGCAGGAGGTCATGGCCAGGGTCACCGAGGGCGAGAGGGCCAAGGGAGAGCAGGCCGAGCGGGTGCACAAGCTGCAGGTCGGAACGCACTCGAGCGCTCACGTCTGACACACACTCATGTAGATAATACCTCACACACCCTAACAAACACTCACATAGATGGGACCTCACACACTCACATACACACCCTCACACACACTCACATAGATGGGACCTCATACAGACACTAACAAGGATGGGACCTCACACACGTCTCACACACACTCACAAGTCAGACACACGCACACAAACGCTTGCGCGCACAGCGCATCAGGCCCTGCGGTACAGCTGACTATCGGGGGGCTCTGAACCTTTGCCTGCTTGCAGACGGAGCTGGACAGCGTGTCGGCCCTGCTGGAGGACGCAGAGAGGAAGGGCGTCAAGCTGGCGAAGGACACCGCTGGTCTGGAGAGCATACTGCAGGACACCCAGGTGAGATGGACCTTCACTAGGCACACACTCCCCTCGCAGTAGCTGTACATTTTACATTTACATTTAGTCATTTAGCAGACGCTCTTATCCAGAAGCGACTTAAAGTAAGTACAGGGACATTCCCCCTGAGGCAAGTAGGGTGAAGTGCCTTGCCCAAGGACACAACATCATTTTGCACAGCTGGGAATCGAACCAACAACCTTCTGATTAATAGCCCGACTCCCTAACTGCTCAGCCATCTGACCCCCACGTACATGCTGTCATATGCATAGGAAAGACTGTTGACTACTTGCGTGTGTGTGTGTGTGTGTGTGTGTGTGTGCGAGCAGGAGCTGCTCCAGGAGGAGACCCGTCAGAAGCTGAACCTGAGCGGGCGTATCCGTCAGCTGGAGGAGGAGAAGAGCGCCCTGCAGGAGCTGCAGGAGGAGGACGAGGAGGCGCGCAGGAACCTGGAGAAACAGCTGGCCACGCAGCAGGCCCAGGTACACACACACACGCATACACACTTACATACACACACACATGCATACACACACACACACACACAGGCATGCACAGACACACAGGCATGCACACACACATGCACACACACACACATACATACTTACATATACACACACACACACACTTACACAGCACACACAAACACACATACACACTCACACACAGGAAACCTCCTTGGGTGTGTATCTATGTGTGTGTGTTTGTGTGTGTATTTATGTGTGTGTGTGTGTAGCTGGTGGAGACCAAGAAGAAGCTGGAGGAGGACGTGGGGGCTCTGGAGGGTCTGGAGGAGGTGAAGAGGAAGCTGCAGAAGGACATGGAGCTGACCGCCCAGCGCCTGGAGGAGAAGGCCTCGGCCTTCGACAAGATGGAGAAGACCAAGACCCGCCTGCAGCAGGAGCTGGACGACCTGACGGTGGACCTGGACCACCAGCGACAGATCGTCTCCAACCTGGAGAAGAAGCAGAAGAAGTTTGACCAGGTCAGAAGGGTCAAATATGTGAATAATTTGAAGCGTGTTTCTTTCCGTTTCCCCCTGCTGGATGAGCTCAATCGAACTGGCTCTAGAATTTGATAAGAGTTCACTGACGTCAAATCCCAAAGCCTCCAACTGACACATAAAAACGTACATGAAAAAAACACAAGTCTGAGACTCCTTCACGTTCGTGTTCAGATGCTGGCCGAGGAGAAGACCATCTCGGCCCGCTACGCCGAGGAGCGTGACCGCGCCGAGGCCGAGGCCAGAGAGAAGGAGACCAAGGCCCTGTCTATGACCCGGGCCCTGGACGAGGCCCTGGAGGCCAAGGAGGAGCTAGAGAGAGTCAACAAGCAGCTCCGGGCGGAGATGGAGGACCTGATGAGCTCCAAGGACGACGTGGGCAAGAACGTGAGTGTCCCTGGAATCCTCCGCTCCTCCTGCCCTGAGTAAGAGTGGGAACCTTCTAGTCCAAGGAAGTTATTCAGTTATTCAAGCTCGTTTCCCCTCTCCCTCCACGCTTCTCTCTCCACGTTTATCTCTACATCTCTCTCTCTTTCCCTATCTCTCTTATTTCTTTCTCTTTCTCTCTCTTCACTGTCTCTCCCACTCTCTTTCTCCCGATTCCTACTTCTCTCTCTTTCCCTCTATCTCCCTCTCTCTCCCACTCTATCTCTCCATCTCTCTCTTTATTTCTCTCGATCCTCCCGCACTCCCTCACTCCCTACCTCTCTATATCTCTTCTCTCTATATCTCTTCTCTCTCTTCCCCTACCTACCTACCTCCCTCCTCCCCCCCCCCCCCCTCCCTCGCTCCGTCCCAGGTCCACGAGCTGGAGAAGTCCAAGCGCTCCCTGGAGCAGCAGCTGGAGGAGATGCGCGTGCAGCTGGAGGAGCTGGAGGACGAGCTGCAGGCCACGGAGGACGCCAAGCTGCGCCTGGAGGTCAACATGCAGGCCATGAAGGCCCAGTACGAGAGGGACCTGCAGGGACGCGACGACCAGAACGACGAGAAGAAGAGGGCGCTGGTCAAACAGGTAGAGCGAGAGAGAGAGAGAGAGAGAGAGAGAGAGATAGAGAGAGAGAGAGGTGGTTCCAGATGAACTTCAGTAACACTGGATGGATTGGAATGTACAGCAGTACTAAGTAATGGCACGCCACCACCTGTGCCCTCATGACTACTCCGGGTTTGACTCCCATCACCCTCCCCCTCTCCTTGCCTTGCCTTTCCTCTCCGCTTTATTTTCCTTTCCTCCCCTTCTCCCCTCCACTCTCCTCTCCTACCCCCCTCCCCTGTCCCCTTTCCTTTCCTCCCCTCCCCACCCCATCCCTCTCGAACTTCCCAACTTCCTCCCTTCTCCCCTCCCCACCCCTGTCCACCTCCCCTCTCCCTCCCCTCCCCTCCTCCCCCAGGTGCGAGAGATGGAGGCGGAGCTGGAGGACGAGAGGAAGCAGAGGGCCCTGGCGGTGGCCGGCAAGAAGAAGCTGGAGATGGACCTGAAGGACATGGAGGGCCACATACAGGGAGCCAACAAGGCCAGGGACGAGGCCATCAAACAGCTCCGCAAACTCCAGGTAACACCAGCACCTACCACCGCTGATGGAACTGGAGCCAACCAGTAAATCACTCTTCACTGTTGTGTCTAGTGGCTATGTTGGATGACAGATCCCATCTAAGACTGGCACGAGAGAATCTGAATCATTTCTCAGTGTTGGTTCTCTCTGAGTTTGTGTGTGCGAGCCCATGCTTACCGTGTGTGTGTGTGTGTGTGTCAGGCCCAGATGAAGGACTACCAGAGGGAGTTGGAGGACGCGCGAGTCTCCAGAGACGAGATCTTCTCCCAGTCCAAGGAGAACGAGAAGAAGCTGAAAAGCCTGGAGGCTGAGATCCTTCAACTTCACGAGGTACAGCTGGTGGCCCCAGCCTCCCGGGGCGCGGGGGGGCGGGGACGGGGCAATACATGTCTCACCTGGGTGTGTGATTGGATCATATCAATCATCGGACGCCGTGTTGCAGGACCTGGCGGCGTCGGAGAGGGGGCGTCGCCATGCGGAGCAGGAGCGCGACGAGCTGGCGGACGAGATCTCCAACAGCACCTCGGGCAAGTAGGTGACCCTCCGCTGGAACAGGGTTTGACGTTGAGAGACACCATCCGTGAATCCACCGGGACCTAACCCACTGTGTGTGTGTGTGTGTGTGTGTGTGTGTTGCACGCCAGGTCAGCCCTGATGGATGAGAAGAGGCGCCTGGAGGCTCGTATCGCCCAGCTGGAGGAGGAGCTGGAGGAGGAGCAGGGCAACATGGAGCTGCTGAACGACCGCTTCAGGAAGACCACCATGCAGGTAGAGCACCTGGGGGAGACCAGGCAGGGAGGGAGGGAGGGCCTGGGGGAGACCAGGCAGGGAGGGAGGGAGGGCCTGGGGGAGACCAGGCAGGGAGGGAGGGAGGGCCTGGGGGAGACCAGGCAGGGAGGGAGGGAGGACCTGGGGGAGACCAGGCAGGGAGGGAGGGACAGTCAGGGTCATGTGATGAGGAAGAGGGAATACATACAGGAAACAACATCAAAGCACAGAAACTGCGACTATCCCAAGGCTAGTTGAAATAAAGGAATCAAGTTCCCATCATGATCAATCCAACCCTGTACTGATTGACTCTGAAGGAGTGATAGCAGATCCAGACCGCTTGTTTCACACCCCCTCCCGTCCCCCCCCAGGTGGACACCCTGACCACGGAGCTGAGCGGGGAGCGCAGCGCCGCCCAGAAGAGCGAGAACGCCCGTCAGCAGCTGGAGAGGCAGAACAAGGAGCTGCGGGCCAAGCTGGGCGAGCTGGAGGGCTCGGTCAAGGCGCCGCTTCAAGGCCTCCATCACCAGCCTGGAGGCCAAGATCCTGCAGCTGGAGGAACAACTGGAGCAGGAGGCCAAGTGAGACTCGAACACACATACAGTCACACACACAGTCACACACACACACTTTTACAACCTCCTCCAACACCCTAACTATTGGTGCTAGCTTGTCCATAGGCCATCTCTTTCAGATATTGAGCAAAACAAACGGACCGAATAGTTGAGTAGGAACGGTTCCTATTGGCTCTGTCAGGTGTCTGTCTTTAACCTCCCCTGGCTCCGCCCCTCCCAGGGAGAGAGCAGCAGCCAATAAGCTGGTCCGGAGGACGGAGAAGAAGCTGAAGGAGGTGTGCATGCAGGTGGAGGACGAGCGTCGCCATGCCGACCAGTTCAAAGAGCAGGTGAGAGAGAGTAACACGCAGGGGTCGGCCACCTTGTATCAAGTTGTCACGTGTTGTCACATGTTATAGGTGAGGCAACCTTGTTCCAAGTGTACAGCTCTGATACATCCGTGTGTGTGTGTGTGTGACCGTGTGTGTGTGTGACCGTGTGTGTGTGTGACCGTGTGTGTGTGCGACCGTGTGTGTGTGTGACCGTGTGTGTGTGTGACCGTGTGTGTGTGCGACCGTGTGTGTGTGTAGATGGAGAAGGCGAACTCGCGCATGAAGCAGCTGAAGAGGCAGCTGGAGGAGGCGGAGGAGGAGGCCACGCGGGCCAACGCCTCCCGCAGGAAGCTGCAGCGAGAGCTGGACGACGCCACCGAGGCCAGCGAGGGCCTCAGCCGAGAGGTCAACACACTCAAGAGCCGGCTCAGGTACGGGGGGCGAACACACACATGCTATAAACACACACACACACACACTGTATACACACACACATGCTGCAAACACAGACACACTGTACTGTTTATAAATGCTCCCACTATAGAGTTTGAGAGTTAATATATGAATGTTCTCCTCGACCCTCTTTTGTCTCGTCTCCTCTCGTCTCCTCTCGTCTCCTCTCCTCTCGTCTCCTCTCCTCTCGTCTCCTCTCCTCTCCTCTCGTCTCCTCTCGTCTCCTCTCCGTCTCCTCGTCTCGTCTCCTGTCCTCTCCTCTCGTCTCCTCTCCTGTCCTCCTCTCCTCTCGTCTCCTCTCCTCTCGTCTCCTCTCCTCTCCTCCACAGACGTGGCGGAGGCATCAGTTTCTCCTCCAGTCGCTCAGGCAGGCGTCAGCTCCAGGTGGAGGGCGCCTCTCTGGACCTGCTCTCTGACGACGAGGTGGAGAACAAGATCACAGACAACAACGCCAACGAAACCCCCGCCCCCCCGCAGGAGTAGACCTCCACCGCCCCCCTGCCCCCCCCCGCCCCACGCTCCGTCATCATCACTCTCCTCCCTCTTTCCATTCCTAAATCTCTCATGGACGCCAGCCACCCAATCAGACTCTCTTCCTTCGCTCTCTGACTCTCTGACTCCCAGACACTTGGTTCTCATCCGAAAGAGGAACCCGCCCCCGACCGGCCTGCATGAAGCATGCCCAACCTCCAGTCCAGTCCTCCAACCCCCTCCCCTCACCCCAGTCACCAGCAGTGGCCCCCTCCTCTACCCCTTCAGAGGCCCCATCTTCAACTGAGGGCCACCTCTCTCCTCATTCAGTTAATGTTTTCTGTACCATGTACAAAATGCTTAACTTCAATTGTTTGAGGTTTCTTTGACTCATAAGGTTCCCATTCATTCGTTTTGTAGGTCTCCAGATTATCTGACTGCATATGTTTAAAGACTGGAGATGAGCCCGACCTACAGTACCATGCTATATAAAGGCTTGACTGATGGCTGAATTGTATGACCATGATTTACAGATAGGTAATGAATGTTTGAAGATTTGTATTAAACGGTATCATGCGATTGGTGTGATACAGGGCATCAAGGTTGCCCAAAGGATCAGATGACATGTTATTCATGAGAAACGTCGTTACCGTCTTGTAAATGATGTATTGCACATTTGAAGCCGTGTTTCATTTTATTCAATGGAAAAACAAACAAATTAAAGGTTTCTCAAATGTCTCTAGAAAGTGCCTTAGCCATTGTGGAGAAAGTGTATGTAGGAGCACAGAAACGACCAGTTTGGAATACATGTAAATTGATGACAAACAGTGAGATGTTTTTTTGTTTTTGTTTTTTTACTTAGCTTTATGTTACACAGTATGTACCTCTTCCATTCATAACATTCTGGTTGCAGTTTAATAGTAGAGTATTGGTAGGCCTATGTTAAGTCCGTATTGAAACAAAAGGGGCATGATTGAGGCGGATCTTAGTAACAGATTCAGGGTCAACTTGGTTCTCACCCGTCAGTGGAAAGTCCAGTTGAACAAAGGGTTTGAGATTCCAGATGAGGCCTGTAGCCTACAACATGAGTCTATCTACCACAACATCCGTGCTTACCAGTGTAGACGTCAGTGCTTTACAAATGGCTGAACTGAATAAACGTTAATTATATAATTCTTGCTCGTGTTACAAGGAATCCTGTTTTCTGCGTTAAACCTCTGTTCTGTCACGTTACATAAGACGTTAAGTTTGATTTGGTTGAAAGCTTTAGGCTACCATCGACAAGGTTGTTGTTATTACTGGACTGGCTGTTAACAACCTGCACCGTGTCATCATCTTTAATTTCCTGTTGCCTGCTATTTCTAGAATTTTATAAAAGACAAATAAACATATTCATGATAGATCATGTATTTGTGTATTTTTCACTTGTACACAGGTGACGCAGGACACAAGTGTGTGTGTGTGTTTGCTTTATAGTTGTTTGTCCAATTAGCTTATCAGCAATAAATGCTAGCCAGGCATGTTAAATTTCTTTTAAATATCTTTCCCGGTTAAATGATAGATTCGTGAATTCGTAAACCAACTATATGTAGATTGATTAATACAAAGACTGAAAAGATGAATATCTGTTCCCGGCCTAAGAGGTTCTACCAGAGAATGTCCTTAAACAGGCTCTGGTTCTACTCTCCCACATGAACCCCAGCGCACAGGAAGGAACCTTGACGCGGCACCAACTTCCCTTGTAGTCAAAGATGGCGGTTTGCTGAGCACCCATGGAAACACATTTCATGGATGCATATCATCTCGATAGAATTTTTCACCTTCGATGAACATTTTGGAGGTTTCTTAAAGTTCACCCATCTACGAAACTATACATAAGAGACAGTACAGCAACTGCTACAATGCAGATCACGCTAAAAACCCTGCAACAGCAGACCATTCAAATTGACATAGACCCTGACCAGACGGTAAGTGCCTGATTTTGCTAGCAGTAGTAGCACTTAGCTACGCATGCTAGCTAGCTCAAGAGAACAAGCTGTGTGGTTAGCTAAGCTAGGTACTTGCCAGCTAGCTAAGTTCGACTCCTGGCTGTATACATTATTAAGAAGACACATTAGATATACTTTACAGCATGGTGGCAAATCATAGTACTAATAGTTACTTACAAAGTAGCTAACTACAAGTGATTAGTATTAGCTAGCGGGTTACAGTAGCTAATAGACCTACCTAGCAGCTAGCACTACTGGTGTCAGCGATGATGAATCCCGTGGCTAAATTTAAGCATGACATGGCCAACATTAGCCAGCTAGCTGAATAGTTGACCAGGGAGCTGTCATGGTAGCTCAATGTTTGACAAGTTGTTCATAAATGCAAGTTAGTCATTAACGTAACTAAAGTAACGTTTTTAGCGTTCTAGTCTTATCAGCTAGGGTATATTGAGCTAATAATTGGGGTTAAGATGTGAAGTTCTTTGGCTAGCACATTCTAGCTAGCGAGCCACAATCTGACATATGTTTCCCTGGTCTGCTGACTGCTGGACCAAAGTTCAAGGACCTAAATCAGTCGCCAGTCGCGGAGACCTGTTCTTAAGTTATCAGATTGCTAGAACATATTAATGTACTTTAGTTCCAATTATCGCAATGACTTTTAAATTGGCATTAGTTAGAACATAATCACCTGTCATGACACTTCGATTAAGATGACGATTCAATGGATGGAGAGTCTGTGCATCCCGTTTTGAAACAATCCCCTCTCTTCCTTGTCCACAGGTGAAAGCCTTGAAGGAAAAGATCGAAACAGAGAGAGGGAAAGACAACTTCCCTGTGTCTGGACAGAAGCTCATCTACGCTGGCAAGATCCTGCAAGATGACATGCCTATCAAGGACTACAAAATAGACGAGAAGAACTTTGTCGTTGTCATGGTGTCCAAGGTAAACAACGAAAGAACTCAACCGGGTTAAAACAGTTGTGAATATAAGGACGGGAGCCTGTGAACATCAGTAACGATGCTTACTCGTTATCTCAGCCCAAGTTCCTTGCTTTATTGTCCGAGCTCAGCATTAGATATTAGTCTACCATTCACACAACTTCAAACCTCTTCACTGAACTGCATTGCAATGGAGATACCCTGTGTCTTGTCATCTGGCTCCACAGGCCAAGTCCACATCTGCGGCCTCATCCCCCCCCTCCGAGACCCCCAAACCCCCGGTCCAGGACTCGGGGTCCTCGTCCTCCACGGCCCCGGCCCCGACCCCGACCCCCGCAGCCATCCCCATCCCTCCAGAGGAGGCCAAAGAGGAGAGCTCCTCAGCGGGCACAGAGCACCCGGCACCAGCCAGGTACCTTGGAGGATCGACCATGACCTGATCCTCCTTGTTGAGATACAATGTCGATACAGTTTAGTTCCCATTGACTGGTTCATTTAGATTACGATACAGATTGACGACCTACATTCATTTGAGATGTTAGCAGCAGCTTAAGCCTAAACGTAATATTTTCACATAACCCAGCGTATAGTTCAGTGTGTGTGTGTACCACCTTTCCGTGCGCTCTGTTGAAAATGTGCTGAGTGTTGGTGTGTGTGACCCCCCCCCCCTCCCTCCATGCCTGCAGCTCGGACCCTGAAGCAGAAGGCCAGGGTGTGGAAGCCTCTTCTGCTCTGGGTGAGTGAAGGACAGAACCTGGCCACACTGTGTGTGTGGTGCTGACCTGTGTGTGTGTGTGTGTGGAGCTGACCTGTGTGTGTGTGGAGCTGACCTGTGTGTGTGTGTGTGTGGTGCTGACCTGTGTGTGTGTGTGTGGTGCTGACCTGTGTGTGTGTGTGTGTGTGGTGCTGACCTGTGTGTGTGTGGTGCTGACCTGTGTGTGTGTGTGTGTGTGGTGCTGACCTGTGTGTGCGTGGTTGCTGACCTGTGTGTGTGTGGTGCTGACCTGTGTGTGTGTGGTGCTGACCTGTGTGTGTGTGGTGCTGACCTGTGTGTGTGTGTGGAGCTGACCTGTGTGTGTGTGTGGTGCTGACCTGTGTGTGTGTGTGTGTGTGGAGCTGACCTGTGTGTGTGTGGTGCTGACCTGTGTGTGTGTGTGTGTGTGTGGTGCTGACCTGTGTGTGTGTGTGGTGGTGCTGACCTGTGTGTGTGTGTGTGTGTGTGGTGCTGACCTGTGTGTGTGTGGTGCTGACCTGTGTGTGTGTGTGGTGCTGACCTGTGTGTGCGTGGTGCTGACCTGTGTGTGCGTGGTGCTGACCTGTGTGTGCGTGGTGCTGACCTGTTGTGTGTGTGTGTGGTGCTGACCTGTGTGTGTGTGGTGCTGACCTGTGTGTGTGTGGTGCTGACCTGTGTGTGTGTGTGGTGCTGACCTGTGTGTGTGTGTGGTGCTGACCTGTGTGTGTGTGTGGTGCTGACCTGTGTGGGTGTGTGTGGTGCTGACCTGTGTGTGTGGTGCTGACCTGTGCTGACCTGTGTGTGTGTGTGGTGCTGACCTGTGTGTGTGTGTGTGTGGTGCTGACCTGTGTTGGTGTGTGTGGTGCTGACCTGTGTGTGTGTGTGTGTTGTGTGTGTGTGTGGTGCTGACCTGTGTGTGTGTGGTGCTGACCTGTGCTGACCTGTGTGTGTGTGCTGTCCCAGTGACAGGGGCAGAGTACGAGACCATGCTGACTGAGATCATGTCCATGGGCTACGAGAGGGAGAGGGTGGTGGCTGCACTCCGCGCCAGCTTCAACAACCCACACAGAGCTGTGGAGTACCTGCTCACTGTGAGGGAACACACTCACACACACACACACACACACACACGTACATCATGACCTGAAGATCTGTACAACAATGTTAACACCGTGCTACATTGTAGCCGAGTGGAGCAGGATTGCGCTTCTCCAACCCTGGTGTGTGTGTGTGTGTGTGTGTGCGCGTGCGTGTGTGTGTGTGTGTGTGTGTGCGTGTGTGTGTCTCCAGGGTATTCCCAGCAGTCCGATCCAGGAGACGAATCCACCGGTCCCGTCTCCAGCCTCGGGGCGCACCTCCTCCGACACGCCTGCTGTCGCTGAGGGTGAGTCTCCTGCTGACTGCTGGACTGCTCCGGACCCGGGCGTGAGGGGAGGTTAATGTGTGTGTGTGTGTGTGTGTGTGTAGGAGAGAACCCCCTAGAGTTCCTGCGTACTCAGCCCCAGTTCCACAACATGAGGCAGGTGATCCAGCAGAATCCTTCCCTGCTGTCGGCTGTACTACAGCAGCTGGGCCGGGAGAACCCTCCTCTTCTACAGGTAGCACACACACACTGTTAGATGAATTTCTGTCAGAGGATGGGCCAAGGAGAGCACCACAACGAAAAGAGTTGACTTTGTTTATTAGGTCGAGCTGCTCGGATCACGTCACCACGACAGGCAGAGTGGTTGGCATGAGTGAGAAAACATGTCTCTCAGAAGTCCCTTATATATTGCTGGACTGTACAAATATAGTTTACCATAAACACATTTCCTTAAACGGTACGGATTCCACAACTTAATGCACAGAAGGGACAACCCACAGGTGATGCGGATCAATCATTGCTTGTACTATTCTCTGCATCTTGTACTTAACCTAAGTGGACCAGAGCACATTCCTTGATCTATATGTGTATTGTCCAGGGCCGTCTACGTGACCTCTTGACCACTACAAGAGACAACCTCACACGTATAGAAAATCTGCGTATCACACACAACATACACACGCACACACAACATACACACGCACACACAACATACACACGCACACACAACACACACATGTGCACGCAGACCGTTGAGAATGCACTTGATGCAAACCTGTTCTCCACGTCTCCATCTTCTGTCTTCCTGTGTTTCTTTCTTTCACTCCCCCCCCCCTCCGATGGCAGCAAATCAGCCAGCACCAGGAGCGCTTCATCCAGATGCTGAACGAGCCGGAGGGGCCCGAGGTGGGGGGGGAGCTGGGGGCCGCCGGGGAGGAGGGGGCCCCCGTCAACTACATCCAGGTCACGCCACAGGAGAAGGAGGCCATCGAGAGGGTGAGCGAGGGTGGGGGGGGGATGCAGGGCGTGAGCCGAAACGAGTGCACCCGACCGACACCACTTCACCCCCGCGTCACACATGGCTTGATTTAACCGCCCCGTGTTTTCGTTCTCCAGTTAAAAGCGATGGGGTTCCCCGAGGCGCTGGTGATCCAGGCCTACTTCGCCTGCGAGAAGAACGAGAACCTGGCGGCCAACTTCCTCCTCAACCAGGGCTTCGAGGACGAATGAGACGCCTCCCCCGCTCTCCCTCCCTCCCTCCCCCTCCTCCCCTGTCCTCCCCTCCCCCCTGCCACCCTCCCCCAGCACAAGGACTGCACCCCCACTGTACAGCATACTAGCCTGGGGCCCAGCACTGTACAACCACCCACCTGCAGCCTCCAGGGCCCACTGTACAGCCACTACGAGGGAGGCGGAGGAGAGGGGCCTAGCAGGGGGAAGGGTAGTAGGGAGAGGGAGGGATATTGGTGTGGATGACGGGTATATGGGGGGGGGGCGTTAATGCTATACAAACCTTAAGTTGTGTAGTAGAGGTCCATTTAGGGTTGCATGGTGGGGTCAAAGGGTGACAGGGGGGGTGGGTGGGTGTTGGGGGTGGGGGGGGGGGTGGCGGCTATGACAAAATCCACTAGAATTCCAATGGAATGTGTGTGTGACTTGTTTAAAGGGGGAGAGAGGTCTATGAGGATTTTAAAGGAGCTTTTGGGAACATGGGAGGGGGGGGCGGGGGGGTTGATGTGCTAAGGATTTACCGTGTAGGTGGATGCGAATCAGTTAAGGAAAGTCAAAAAAACAAGAAGAAGAAGAAACAAAAGAATTGATATGCATATCTAAGCTTGTAACACTGTTTACTGGATGTTGATGGAAGCACATTCTCCTCGATGCACTTCTACGATGTTATCAGTGAGTACGTGCGTGTTTGTCCGCTTGTGCGCGTGTGACAGAGAGAAACTTGAGTGTACATGAATGTTGAGTCGAGCATTATAGAGATAACATGCCTGTGAGTGAAAGGTGATGTATTGCTGGGGTGTATTTGGGCGGAGGTGGGGGTGGGGGGGGTGGGAGGTTCGGAGCAGAGGGAAACGGAACTAAAGTGATAATGATGAAGAACATGTCTACAGCCTGTCTGTGATTCACTTTTTAAAACACACACACACACGTCTCTTAGGCCCCCCACCCTAAGCCCACAGAAGTGTAGTATGTATCATTCAAACACATCCCCCTACTCAGATGGAAATGTGTGCTGTATTAAGTATTGGAACAGGGCCCAAGGTTCCTAGGTTGAACTGAGGAGCCGGGACCAAATCCTGGGACATCCCAACCCAGTAACCTACATCCGAAACGACCTTCAAGAAGGTCGTGAAGAAAGGGTGCGCTTCTAGAGTATCGACACCCAGCCCCGGGCCCCACAATGAGCTTTTGATGTGTCCATGGGCCATAGTTGTTATAATCCAGCCTTACATTGCAACATCGACATATTAACCATGAACAAACGGGACACGTTTAGCTGGACGCAGCAGGGTCATGCCTTATACTGCGGACCTCCACTGACCGTGTGTGTGGGGGGGGGGGGACCAAGAGACGGGGCACCGTTCCGTGTGGGGACGTGTCCTGACGGGTCAGCATCAAAGCCTTCGGTTGGTGACCTGTGGGTCCACGTGGGAGAGACTGGTGCAGATGATTCAATGAGTGTGTTCAGCTCACCGAGGTGTGTCGGGTCCGTGCGGACGGCTTTCACCGGCGCCGACGTTGTACAGCAACAACATGTGCTTAGATGAAGCGCTGCTTCATGAATAAACTTCAGCAATATATCAAGACTGACTGGGGCTCTTTATTTCTTCTGAGCATAGGGACACAGCCGGGATTTTTGTTGTTGTATTTTCTGGCTATGATAAAAGACTAGGTGTTTTGTTAAGTACTAGCGTTTTTATGAATGAATTGCTAATGCAAAAATATTCTTTTCTGGTGACGCTAATGCTAATCATGCCATTCTGGTGTTTTTGAGGCTAAACATGCTGTTCTAGAGTTGCTAATGCTAAACATCTTATTCTACAGTTGCTGCTGTCCCCTAGGTTACATCTTTCTTTCCTTCACTCGTTGCTCACAGAGACACGTTAAAAAACCCACGCATGAGTAAAAACCACACACAAACAACGGCTCCGGGAAACTAAAGAATAACCAGACATGTACAGTAGGTTACAGTAAAGAACATCCTTTTATTCAATCAGTTGAAGGTGTTGCTCTTTTCAAACTGTGTTTTTCTTATTATGGAAAAGAAACTGTAATTAACACATGCATTTCACCACAGGCTCTGGGAGGTGTGTCTGAAGAGGGGGGGGTGACTAAACGCTCCCGGGGGGGCAGGGAGGGAATCTGTCCAACGGGGGGGGGGGAGGGGGGATACACTACAGTAAACACTGCCCTACAGACGTAAAACCACGTCAGCCTTAAGGAAGCGTGTTGGGTTGGATGTCTGCATTTCACTGTGAGGGGCTCTAATGCTGCTCTGTTTCTGTGGACTGGGTTTCCTGTGTGACACACTTCCTGGTCTGGTTCTGACCCGCCAAGGTGCTTGGTTGTCATCAGGAACTTTAATACACGGTTCTGGTCACATACAACCAGTAGCAATGTGCTATCATACCACTGCAGGTCTGCAGTCTTCACTGCCTATGTTATACAATAACCAGAAATGGATCAAATGAACGCAAATTTCAAATTAAGTAATTACATTTAAAAGAAAATGGAGAAAAATAATGACAAACAAGCCTGCCCTTTACTCTACTCTGCTTCCTGTTGGCCAGCTCCCTCTGATAGTTCAATCAAAGAGAAGCTCCTAGGTGACTTTTAACCCCCGCCGGACAGGATTGACCAATCATCATCCATTGTTCCCCACGGAAAAAACCTCTGACCCCCGGGCACGCCACGACCTCACCACACCCCAACCCAGAGCCTGCAGGTGTAACTTGTTCACTTACATTAGCTGTTTGAATGGAGAAGCTGGAGGTATGGGAATACAATGTGAAGCGTACAGACAGGATAACATATGAGCTAACTGCATTCTGCTCAGACAAAAGGTTTTGCGTTTTCATTTTTTTTTTTTTTTTCTTCAGCCCCTCCCCGTTCCGAGGAAGGGATGAAAGAGAAGGGGAAGGAGAGAAGGAGAAGTTTACACGGCTACAGACTACTCCAGTGTCCAAGAGAGACAGAAGAAGACAAAGGACAGAGGAAGAGAAGCAAGACAAGAAAACATGTTTTTTTTTTTTTTGTTCTGGTTTTTTTTTGTGGATTTTTTTTTCTGAATTATTCAACAATAAAAAGAGGAACTAAATCACACCAATTTCCTTTAGTACTATATATATACTGCTTTGAAAAGCTCGAAGAAGAAGAGGAGGAGAATATAGAAGAAGAAAGGAAGAAGGAGGGGGGGCGTTTTTTGAGACGGGCACTCGGGATTACAAGATGTAGACTGTGAACAAAAGGCACTTTTTAGGGACAACCTTTAAGATGCTCTGTCTAACACTACGTCACCAAACAGAATATTTAGAGTCATTTACACCGTGGTGGGGGGACAGGGAGCCTGCGTGGAGGGGGGACAGGGAGCCTGCGTGGAGGGGGGACAGGGAGCCTGCGTGGAGGGGGGACAGGGAGCCTGCGTGGAGGGGGAAGGGTTCACCTTGTGGTCTCTCCACCTGCTCTCAGGGTCTCCCTCAGTCTCTCCTCTCACTAGCCCTCTCTCTCTCTCTCTCTCTCTCTCTCTCTCTCTCTCTCTCTCTCTCTCTCTCTCTCTCTCCTCAGGTCGAGACAGGAGTACTACACATCAACTACACCTACCAAAATGGATTTCACAATACATCTCCCATCTCGCCAAACACTGCAAAGTCACCCGGGTTTGGAGTGAACACTTTTTTCTACAAAAATCGGATTCCAATTCAGATGCATCTCCCAGAAGCGGGAAGATCTTGTCTTTAGTACACCAAATGTTGTCTTTACTCTGATTGGACAGTTTGATGTCCACAGGGTAAACCAATTGGAATACAGAAGAGGGATTCTATACCATAAAAGGGCATGTTTGGGCTGTCAAGGATAGCCAGTTGTGTGGCGATAATGATTTTGTGTATCGCAACAGGACTTTGTACACAGACAGTACTGTGTTAGTTCATGCCTCTGTTTAGAAAGCCCTTTCTCCTTCAGACTGTGCTGAGGTCTCTTCCCTCTCCCTAGGGGTCAAAGGTTGAAGAAAAATGCCTTTTGTCACACAACCTGTTCATACAATGAACCCCTCCCCCCTTGGTAAATACAAAAAGAGAAATAGAATAATGAAAGTTTTTTCCTAAATTATTTTTTTTGCTTTATGATAACACTTAATTTTGTTTATTATGTATGTATAATAGAGTTTGACTGTACTTTATCTTGTAAAAAGCACCAGTTTCATTTAGTGATATATATTTTTTGTTATGCAAACACGTTCCTTCAGCCCTCCCACATTTTGAAAACAAATCAATACAAACAAAAGAATTTCTTTAAAAAAAGCTATAAGAAAAACAAAAACAAAAAAAAATCCCCAAACTTACAAAGACTGGGTTTCTTACTCAGCCCTCGTATTTAGAGTCCCGGAGCGCAAGGACTTGAAAACAAAAAAACAGAGGGTCTTCCCACTCTTTCCTTTTCTTTACACCCTCAAAACAATCAAACAGACAAACACAATTCATCTATCCAAGGCATTGCACATGGCTCTATCAACATACACATCATTTTCAATTTTCAATAACAATACTTCCCATCGAAACAACAAAGAACTAAAGAATCCGTCCGCCTAAAACCGATCTTTTGACCACACCACGATGTCACCTCCTCTATTGTTGCCTGTGTGTCTGGAGGCTTGTGTCTGTATCAGACGCGGGTGTGTGTGTGTGTGTGTGTGTGTGTGTGTGTGTGTGTGGGGTTCATGATACTGGTACTTTTGCGCGAATCAGCGGTTTGAGATACATATCTGTGCCACGCTTCAAAAAATAACTAGACTGCCACAGAGCTTATTTTGCAAATAAAAAAATGTATATATCTATAAATATATATGTGTATTATATATATATATAAAGATGCTTGCGATTATCTAGTGAGCTCACCACCCTTTCCCTCTCCAGGCATAAGATTTCACCATAGCTTATATGTGAGAAAGAAAATAACCTGAATTCATGTTTTAACAAATTGCATAATGGGAATACAGAGGCACTTCCATAGATTAGAAAAAGAAATCCCCAGTAGCCTCGCTGGGATGAGTTATCCCTGCAGCGCTAGCTAGTTCTTCCTCGTGGAACGGATGAGATGGTCGCCGTTGGCAACGACCACTTCGTTAGTCGGCTTCCCTGCACTGAATTACATGGCAGGGCAGTCCAGTTATTTTGTGAGGTGGAGTTGAAGTCGATTTTTATGTTCCGTTTCGTAAAATCTTTCGATGAATACTAAATGGTGGGTTCCAATAGGCAGGATACAAACAAAAAGCTAAAGGCTTCCTCAGATTGTCCTATAACGTTAAGACTTCCCTTTCAAGTCAATCTGGCTGGGTGCTGGTTTTCAACACTGACTGTTGCTAAAAAGGTTTGCGGGTGGCTGTGTGTGTGTGTGTCTGTGTGTGTGTGTGTGTCTGTGTGTGTGTCTGTGTGTGTGTGTTTGTAGCGATGCCGTGCCCTAACTAGTGGTGGTTGTTTGTGTCCGACTGAGACCAGCACACTGAAGCGTTGCTTCCTGCCCCTGGCTGAGTCCTGTCCTATGATTGGCTGGTAAGGTAAGGTAACTTTAGTGCACTTTGATCAACAAGGACTGATTGAATTCTATGTTTGTCTTACCAAGGCTGGGTAAGGGGGCGAGGTTGGGACAGAGAGCCGGTTACCACAGCAACCCCCTCATCCTTTCAGGCCGCCCCTAAAAAAAACAGCTGACTGAACTCTGACCCCAGGCCTCTCCTCCTCTTCCTCCTCCTCCTCCTCCCCGAGCATCATGGGTAGAGATATGTCACATATTTGATTTTGCTCCGCAGTGTGGCGCTCTGTTCTTGGAACAAGTGCATTCTGGGAGTGTAAACAAGGAGGGTAAACTTTAGGGAGACAGAAGGGAAAGAGCAGTACTGGGTTTCCGTAGCAACCTCGTTCTCACCGTTTCCCCCGTCCGACACGCTCTACTGGCACCTCTCACCATCAAGCCACCCTGTCTACGCGTCTATCCTCTCACCTCACCTCACCCCACCCCAACACTCCCTCTCCCATAAGGTGCTGTCAAAGGTGCTTCAAATATCAAAACAAAAAATCGAATAAAAAAAAATTGGTACAAATCCAAAAGGAACAAGTCAAATAAGAGAAGACATAAGATAACAGAAATCATTCTTTTTTTTTTTTTTTTTTTACACAAATAGGGCCAAGGGGGAGTCGGGGGGGGGGGGGGGGGTGTTACCAGGTGTGTGTGCGTGTGTGTTAGTATGGATGTGTGTATGGTATATTGGGGGGTGGGGGGGGGGGGGGGGGGGGGTATTTGTCTGATACAAGAAGTGGAGAGATGTGACAGGTCATAATCATGAGTGCATAGTATCTAGGGGAGGAGGCAGTCACACCACCTGTTCCTGTACTTTGCCACAAAGCGCTCACATCCCTCCGACAGCCGACGTGGGTCACGGTGTGCGTGAGGACGAGGCCCCTGTCCCTATGTCAGTGTGCGGCCAGGCACGGACGGACGCCCTACTTTAATGACTTGTGTTTGCCGTTCTTCATCGTTTGAAGGGAGAATATGGGCCTTAGGAGCTGCTTGGTGGTTGTCGTGTTGGCCCAGCTTGGGTTTCAGTCTTGGGGGGGTTACGATGCCCAGGGGCCTGGAGGCTGGTCGCCTGGTGCTGGTCTCGAGCTGTTTAGAGGAGCAGGCTGTGAGGCAGATGAACCGGCTCGTAGACCGTTAGACTGAGGGAAGGAGACGACTCTGCTCGCGTCAAGGATGTTTTCTCCCTGGTTGCCAGCCTGCATGTAATAGTGCACATCAAAAGATTAGTGTTTGTTCAGATTGTAGTGCAACCCCTTGTTCACGATATGTTTCTTTTGGCATTGTCTCTGTCTGGTTAGTATTAGAGGTGCCGGGTCACGTCAACGGGGTCCAGGAGGTTGCGGTGGGTTTGAGGTGTGGACGTGTCGGTGAGAGTGTGTGTGCGGCTGGGATGGATGCGACCACTTTGACCCAATTGTCTCCGGGTGGTTCATTCTGCCAAATGGGTTGTTTGTTAGTTTTTTTTTTGTGGGGGGGGGGGGAGGGGGGGGGTTCTCTAGACCTGATGTTTTTTCGGCATTTCAATTTCCTACTCCACGTCCTGACTGGTGCGACTGTTGTCGAGCTGAAGGGTTCCATTGGACGACCACGCGTTCCCACCACGTTCCTCCTCGAGTTCCTGCTCCATCTGTCTGCTGGCTCTGAGAGATGAATGACTGACTGGCTGGCTGGCTGGCTGGTTGATTGGCTGGCTGGTTGACTGGCTGGCTGGCTGGCTGGTTGACTGACCCTTCTTCCCCTCTCCTGCGTTTGCCATGTTCTCCTCCTCGTATCCTCTGAGTGTTGGGGGTTCCCTCTGTGTAGGTGAAGTGATCATCTGATTGGCTCGTGCCGATTTCCCGGTTGGCGTGTCTGTTGCTGTGGGAGACGGGGCGAGGGGGCGTGGTTGGAGGAGGGGCGATTTCCTGTGGGTTATTTCCTCTGTTTTCCTTGATTAGGTTCCCGATTGTAAAGAAAGAATTCTAGTTGCTGGTTTGCAGACAGGTCGTGTCAGAGGAACCAGGACTGTAAAAGGGAGAGAGAGGCAGAGAGAGAGAGGCAGAGAGAGAGAGGCAGAGAGAGAGGCAGAGAGAGAGAGGCAGAGAGAGAGAGAGGCAGAGAGAGAGAGGCAGAGAGAGAGAGGCAGAGAGAGAGGCAGAGAGAGGGAGGCAGAGAGAGAGAGGCAGAGAGAGAGATAGGCAGAGAGAGAGAGGCAGAGAGAGAGAGGCAGAGAGAGAGAGGCAGAGAGAGAGAGGCAGAGAGAGAGAGGCAGAGAGAGAGAGGCAGAGAGAGAGAGGCAGATAGAGAGAGGCAGAGAGGGGACAAAAGAGGATTGGTGTTAACCCAGTAGTGTTGTAGAATAGACATTTCCTTACTTGGCCACCAGATGTCCCTGTTGGAGTCAAAGTGGTCACTAGTTGCTGTTGACTAACCTGTAGGAAATGCTACTAATTCCACTAGTGAGAATCTCTACGTATAAAAGCCTGTATGTCTGTCGTAAACGCTCTGTAAAGACGATGAAAGAAATGTCCATTCTTGTTTGAGAAAGAGGACGAAAGATCACGAGAGAGAGAGACAGAGAGAGAGAGAGAGAGAGAGAGAGAGAGAGAGAGAGAAAGAGAGAGAGACAGAGAGAGAGAGAGAGAGAGAGAGAGAGAGAGAGAAAGAGCCGAAGAGAATGCTAGAAGTGAGATGACTAACTAGCGAGCCCACCCACTGCCCAGCACCCGGCGCCCACTGCTGAGCCCTGGCAGAGGCCTGGAACAGGCCAGCATTCTGGAAGTCAAGTCTAGGAAACTCGGGCCCCTCCGGGGGAACGGCCTTTTGTTTGGTTTTGACGCTAACAGGTCGCATGAATAAATACTCCCTTCCCTCCCTCCTGCTCTCCCTCCACCCCCCCCCCCCCCCCCCCCCCCACCCCCCCCCCCCCTCTGGGCACTGTCCCAGCAGCTTCTGGGCTTAGTGACTGTTCCCTTCTCAGTTACACTCTCTCTCCCCCTCTCTCACTTTCTCTGTGTCTATTTATCTCCCCCTAGCGCTTTCTCCTCCCCCCCCCCCCCCGAACTCACCCCACCACCAACATCCCCTTCTCAAGTTCAAGTTCAACTGTCTATGACATCATGTCTGGTTGCTGTGGGCAACCAGACAGTCAGGACGTGACTTCTCTGTGGAGGACCGTGCTAAAACACTGTCCCTCTCTCTCCCTCTCTCTCTGTGTCTGTCACTCTTGTTCTCTCGTTTCCAGTGTGTTCTTCGGGCAGTACATGGTTCCTACCAGCAGATGGCGATTACAGACCAATGATTACAGAGCAAATGTTCAGGCCACTGTAGTTCCAAGAGCGTACGCTTTTTGCTAGGCCTTAGAACCCTTATTACAGTCATGTTTCAGTGGAGTATTAACGCACAGTTTATTTCTACGACTGCCTATTCAACCCGTCGTTTTTTTTAAACTCAAACTTTGCAAAGACACAGGGAATTTTCCACAGCTTGAACTCGAGGTGCAAGTATGTGTGTGAGTGTGTGTACATAAGAGACAAAGAATACAGAGAGACAAAATGGCGTTGAGTTGGCACCGGGTAACACGACGAGGGGAGGGTTGGCCAACACCGGCCGAAGCCGGGGGACGAAAGAAAGAGAGAGGGAGGGAAAGAGGGAGCAGGAACGGGGGCATCAGGGAAGAAACCAGGGATGATACGAGGAGGGAGTGTGGGGAGAGAGAGATGGAGAGAGGGGTGGGGGAGGGATCGTTTCAGATGGTTTCCATGTGGTGGTGAATGGAGAGAGAGAGAGAGAGAGAGAGAGAGAGAGAGAGAGAGAGAGAGAGAGAGAGAGAGAGAGGGAGGGAAAGTGGGAGAGTGGGAGAGAGAGAGAGAGACAGCAGGCTGCAGGCGGGTGTGGTCGGACACTAATGAGAAAAGTGCAGTGGGTAATGGAGAAGGCATATGAAGCCCTGTGGTAGAGAGGTGAGGAGGGAGGGAGGCGGGAGAGGGAGGGAAGGAGGGGGAGGGAGGGAGAGGGGGAGGGAAGGAGAGGGAGAGGGGGAGGGAGGAGAGGGGGAGGAAAGGAGGGGGAGGGAGAGGGGGAGGGAAGGAGGGGGAGGGAGAGGGGGAGGGAAGGAGGGAGCGAGGCGAGGGAGAGTGGGAGAGAGTCGGGGGGAGAACGGGAGAGAGCCAGGGAGAGAGGGGGGAGAGGGAAAGGGAGAGAGGAAGAGAGAGCGAGAGAGACAGATCGTTGCCGGAGGGGCAGGCTCCATATGGGCCAAATAAACATGGAGAGGGCAGTTAAGCACATACGGTTAAACCACACACACACACACGCACACAGCCTGGGATTGGAGGCAGGAGAGGTGGAGGATATACACCAGCAGGTTTCAGGGAGTCAGGGAATAAGAAATATTTGGGCTCTCGTCCATTCACCTAAGTAAGCTTCCTGAGTTCGGCCGATAATCGGAATGAAAACATGCTGGTTTCCTACACGCAAACACACACACACTCTTGTTCTCACACACACACACACGCCTATGGTCGGCTCTCACCTGTGTCTGCTGCGGGATGTTCAGAAAGTTGTTGTCCCGTGGTCCGATGCTGACAAACCTGTTGGGAGCTGTGGAGCCTGACGTGGAGTATGCTGGGGGGGGGGGGGAGATATGGGGGGGGGGGGGAGAGAGAGAGAGAGGGAGTAAGGGAGAGAGCGAGATGGAGCGAGAGGGAAAAAGAGAGAGAAAGAAAAAATTAGATGAAGAAAAGAGACGTCAGAGGTCAGCAGCTCAAACAGTGTTAGTCAAAGTGGAGGAGCGAAACACGACCGATTCTTTCCGGTTCCTTCCCAACTTTCACGGCTGCTGTCGTTCGACGCACTCCCACAGCCGTCATCCTGAGTATTCAAGTATTGAGGGCAGTTTCGAGTGGAAGGTTTACGGAGACAGATAGCTCAGAATGCCCTGGCCAATAAGTTGGGCTATTCCTCTCCTGTGAGGAGTCTGGAGAGGGCTGGCTGGTGTGTGGTTGATGAGCCTGGCCCCTACATTAGCATCTGGGTCAGTTAGCAGGAAGCTAATTTAGGGCAGTTTCAAGCTTCCCTATGGACTCCAACATTAAGCAAGTTAAGTCAACTTAAGTTTTCTCCAACCCATCTCGTATATATATGTGTTTGTGTGTGTGTACACGAGTGTGTGTGTACCAGGACGTGTGTGTGTGTGTGTTAGATGTGTGTTAGTTAGCGGCAGGGACATATACTGTAGAGTAAGTATATGTTTGAGGATCAGTAACAGATATAGACATAAAAGACTCAGAGACACTGAAAGGGGGTTGAATAGAAAACAAAATGAATACAAACCAAAAACAAATAAAAGACAGGAAGGTCATCTTAAAAGAAAGAAAGAAGTGCTCCGTCCATTGCCCCTCTTTACCAGGTGAGCAACCCACCCTGGGACAAGCACACCATTGGACACCAGCTGTCCGTCAGCCATGCTGAATCAAGCGCACCCCCACCCGTGACCTCACCACCACAAACAAACCAATACCACCAATATCTATCTCATAATAAACCAACAGAAAGAAATACGTAAATCAGTCCAACTTCAAGAAATAAGAAAAGGTACCATATTTTACGTCGGCATGTCCATTCATTGTATGTAAGAGTCAGGGAAACTGGAACAGGATTTTAGTCAGGAGTCCACCTAAACTGCCCTAAATTGCACTTTCGTTAAAGATAGCCAATGGCAACAGCCTAATTGGGCCCTAATATCCAATCAGGGGCCAGGGGGAAGAGCCAGGGGGTGGAGCCAGGGCAGAGCCAGAGACACTGGCAGATACAGGGGTGAGCATGGTGATAGTCTGGGGGCCCCAACACTGGCCCCTAGGGGGCAGCACAGAGGACCATGGTTACAGACATGGGTGCAGTCCTCATCCCTGGGCTGGGAGGGGTGTAGGGGCTGCTGTAGGCGGCGGGCGGGTGGGGGAACCATCTACATGACGTGAGAAAGGGGGAGGGGGGGGGGCTCTTCATCTGATAATGTAGGCAAGGGGGGGGGTGGGGGGGGCTGGGGAGCGCATTTCTTCCTCGTTCTTGGTAGTTGCGGTTCTGACTGGGTCAGTGGGGGTCGGCGGGGAGGGGGGGGCGGGGGCGGGGGTCACTTACACGGAGATGCGGGCGAGGTGAGTCCGCCATCGGGGGGCGTGCTGCTGGGTTTAGAGTCGGGCATGGGGAGGGGCACGGGGCGCGCCACGGGGGGAGGAGGAGGCAGCAAGAAGGAGCCCGGCATTTTGCTCTGGCCGCTCCCGTTATGGTGCTGCGGACGACACAGACAGGGTCAGGAGCTCCGGGGCGACACACCCGCACACCCAGGGGCATGAGAGAGGGGGGGAGGGGGGGGGGGGGGACGGAGGTCCCAAAACAAGATCCATGATGGGGGTGGGTGGGGTGGGTGGGGTCGGAGAGGTGACGAGGTGGAGAACAACCAATGAGTATGTGTGCTGTGTTCGTTTATGGAGGGGGAGGTTTTGTTTTCGTCGAGGAGTAGCCGGCCACAGGGGTCGGAGGAGGCCGGATGGTGATGGTGGTGGTGGTGGGGGGGGGCTCTTAACGAGGGTGGTCCATGGTGAGGGTGCAGGGTGGGGTGGTGTGGGAGATGGTGGAGGGTGGTGAGTGAGGGGTGGGGGGGGGGGGCAGTGAGATCACAGTTGCGGTTTCGTCCATCACATGGCAGCAAATCAAAACATAGGGGGGGTGCGGGGGGGTAAAATGCTCTTTTTGTTGAAAACACCACATCATCAACTGCGACAAACAAAAACAAGAGAAAAAAACAGCCGAAATCACAACAACCGGAATGAACGAAACAAGAACGAAACACAACACGCAACATGTATGCTCGACTGAAATGCGCCGTGATCGTCGACTTTGGTGCAGATGGTCACAAAATCTGAGGGGGTGGGCGGAGCAAAACAAATAGATAAAAAGGGAGGTGGGGGAGAGGGGGGGGGCTTTTTGGGTGTGAAGGAACAGACAGCAAACAACAGCATGACAAGAAACAGTCAGTACAGAAATGCAAACCAGACTTCATCGTATGCTAACTGGTCAAACTGGAGGAGAAACACCCCCAGCACTCTTAGCTCTCGCTCAGGCTTGTGTGTGGAAGGTGGTCTCTCTCTATGGTGTTTATCTGGTTGTCTGCAAGTGTTACGGTTGTCTCACTCCTTCCATCTGCTTAGTAACGTACGGTTTATGACTTCACTCCTCCTATCCTGCGTGCGACTCTATCCCTGCCTTTCCACACCAGGCCATTTCTTCTCCTCTCCTGCATCCCCTCCCCTTCCCCCTCCCCACTTCCTCCCCTTCCTCCCTACTCCCATTCCCCTTCCTCCCCTCCCCCCTCCCTCTCCCTCCCCTCCCCCCTTTCCCTCCCCTCCCCCCCTCCCCTTCCCCCCTTTTCCTCCCCTCCCCTCCCCTCCTCCCCTCCTCCCCTCCCCTCTCCAGGCCTTACCTGTCCGGAGGCCTGCCCTGAGCCGTCAGCGCAGACAAACTGCACAAACTCCTTGAGGGGGTCCTGTCCCGGGTGGTGGTGGTAGCGAATGGTGGGGTGGGTGAAGTAGGGGCTGGAGGACTGCTGGATGATGGAGGGGGAGGGGAAGTGGAGGGCTGAGGCCGAGGCACGGGGGCTCCCTGGGAACACAGACACACACAGAGATCCGTCAGGGGCTGGGAGGTGGTTATGTTAGGGGACGAAGAGAGAGAGAGAGAGAGAGAGAGAGAGAGACACGTTGAGAGGGATGGGGAGAGAAAGAACCGAGAATCCTCCAAATTGAGAATTGTTGAGCGGGCCAGAGAATGGGAGATTTTAGAGAGGGAGGGAGGGGAGGGAGGGAGAGAGGAGGAGGAGAGAGGAGGGAGAGAGAGGAGGGAGGGGAGTGAGAGCAGATGAGAGAGGGAGGAGAGAGAGAGAGAGGAGAGAGAGAGGGAGGGAGGGAGGGAGAGAGAGAGGAGAGAGAGAGCACGACAGAGTAAAGAGTGGGGTACAAGACAAAGAGAGGAGGAGATACAAAGAAGGTTAAGAGAGAGAGACAGAGAGGTTTGTTCCTGGTTTTCTTGTCACTATGGTCACTGAATCCAAAAGTTACACTTTGGACCCAACGTGCAATTGCAAACAGTCCTCGTGGCTTATGCACAGACACACACACACACACACACACACCACTCGATAAGACGACAGCAGTGCGCCACAATACAGGCCCCCCCCCAAAAAAGAAAACCAGATTGTAAACCCACGTACAGAACATGAACACACAGACATCCCTGCGCGTCATCTTCACTTCAGAGCGTCTTGAAGAGTGTCTGGGCTCTGTTCTGGGCCTCCAAGCTGTGCCCCCTCCCAGCCCAGCCCCGCTCCCAGAACCCGGGCCCCAGCCTGTCTGTTCACACGGGCAGGTAGTAGAGCGCAGGCGCCTGCCTTCACAGTCTGGTCGCGCTTCATGTCTCTCTGCTCAAACCCGCGCGCCGTGCGCGTGTGCAGGTGTGCGTGTGCAGGTGTGGGGATCGAAACGTGTACAGGCCGTGTCGAGTGCGAGGGTGAGACATGTCTTCCAGTCCTTCAGCCAGAGGAGCTGGATATGGAGATGGAGGTGAGAGGGAGGTAGGGAGGTGAGGGAGGGAGGGAGGGGAGGGAGGCAGGGAGGGAGGAGAGGGAGGGAGGGGAGGGAGGAGGGAGAGAGAGAGAGAGAAGAGAGAGGAGAGAGGGAGGAGACGGGAGGGAGGCGAGGGAGAGAGAGAGAGAGAGAGAGAGAGAGAGAGAGAGGGAGAGAGAGAGAGAGAGAGAGAGAGGGAGGGTGAGGGAGGGAGGGAGAGAGAGAGGAAGGCAGTAAGAGATGGAGCAAGCAGTTGAATAACGACACAAGACTCTTCTCTGGTCAGACCTACATCCATAGTACTCAATCTCCTTGATTTGTCTTGGGGGGGGGGGGGGGGGGGGGGGTGCTTAACCCCATTCCTTATTTCTCCTCCTGTGCCACTCCCGCCCCCCCCCCCCCCATATCCCCCAGCACAGACCCCCCAGCCTGCCCCTGTGTGGCTGCCCAAACTCCAGTGCCATTACCCCCCAGACAGGGTCCCCTGGTGCCCCCAACACCACCCCGCTCCCAGCAAGTGCTACCAGGGTATGCCAGCCTCCCTCCCCCCCACCTCCATCCTACCCCCCCCCCCCCCCCCCCACCAGCCGCCTCTCTCCTTCTTCAGTCCTCCCTAATCCCATTACCGACTGGGATAGGGCCAAGCGCTGTGGAGAGGAGGAGACGGGAGGGGGGGGGGGGGGGGTATCTTCCACCTAACCTACAACCAACACCACCCAAATACCCCCCCCCCCTGCTGCCACCCAAGTTTATTTACACTAAAAAAAAAAAAAAAAAAAAAAACAACAACAAAGAAATGGTTGCTGTATTCGCAACTGCTGTAAGGAGAACCCCGGTAGTTGGAAACGCCCCGCTGATACTTTGGTGCAGCCGATGTGTTTACATCACTGACCGAGTGTTTCTTTCAGACGACAACAAACCGCTCCTGTCCTGCTGGTCCCAGACACGTAGGCATTCGATGAAGCTTTGTGAGTGAAGACAGAGCAGGCGAGATGTTCATCCACCGCGGACATCGTCAACAGCCTTCAGACAGACTGGCTTTGACTCACACACACACGCACACACACATGCACACACACACACACTGCGTGGTGTGGAGGGTGGGGCAGCCACAATGTCTGTCTGTTCCACTGCCAGGCTGATGCATGGATGTAGGGTAGACACACACACACAACACACGGGTGTAGGGTTAGACACACACACACACACACACAGGTGTAGGGTAGACACACACACACGGGTGTAGGGTAGACACACAAACACACACACACACATGGGTGTAGGGTAGACACACACATACACTGATGTAGGGTGCACGACGCACACATGGATGAACACGTCACACACACGCGTGACACACACGTCAGAAGGAGGCTCCGGTGATCCCACAGCCACAGCCCGACGTGGGCGAGAGAGGGAAGACTGGAGAGGAGAGGAGGGGGAGAGAGAGGGAAGACTGGAGAGGAGAGGAGGGGGAGAGAGAGGGAAGACTGGAGAGGAGGAGGAGGGGGAGAGAGAGGGAAGACTGGAGAGGAGAGGAGGGGAGGAGAGGGGAAGACTGGAGAGGAGAGGAGGGGGAGAGAGAGGGAAGACTGGAGAGGAGAGGAGGGGGGAGAGAGAAGGGAAGACTGGAGAGGAGAGGAGGGGGAGAGAGAGGGAAGACTGGAGAGGAGAGGAGGGGGAGAGAGAGGGAAGACTGGAGAGGAGAGGAGGGGGAGACGAGAGGGAAGACTGGAGAGTAGAGGAGGGGAGAGAGAGGGACGACTGGATGAGGAGAGGAGGGGGATGAGAGAGGGAAGACTGGAGAGGAGAGGAGGGGGAGATGAGAGAGGGACGACTGGAGAGGAGAGGAGGGGGAGAGAGAGGGAAGGACTGGAGAGGAGAGACGAGGGGGAGAGAGAGGGACGACTGGAGAGGAGAGGAGGGGGAGAGAGAGGGAAGACTGGAGAGGAGAGGAGGGGGGAGAGAGAGGGAAGACTGGAGAGGAGAGGAGGGGGAGAGAGAGGGAAGACTGGAGAGGAGAGGAGGGGGAGAGAGAGGGAAAGACTGGAGAGGAGAGGAGGGGGGAGAGAGAGGACGACTGGAGAGGAGAGGAGGGGGAGAGAGAGGGAAGACTGGAGAGGAGAGGAGGGGAGAGAGAGGGAACGACTGGAGAGGAGAGGAGGGGGAGAGAGAGGGAAGACTGGAGAGGAGAGGAGGGGAGAGAGAGGGAAGACTGAGAGGAGAGGAGGGCGAGAGAGAGGGCGAGAGAGGAAGAGTGGAGAGGAGAGGGAAGACTGGAGGAGAGGAGGGAGAGGGAGAGAGAGGGAGAGGAGGAGAGAGGGAGGAGAGGAGAGGAGAGGAGAGAGAGGAGGAGAGAGAGAGGAGAGAGGAGAGGAGAGAGGGAGGAGAGAGAGGAGAGAGAGGAGAGAGAGGGAGAGAGAGGAGAGAGGAGAGGAGAGAGGAGAGGAGAGAGAGGAGGGAGAGAGAGAGAGGAGAGAGAGGAGAGGAGGAGAGAGGGAGAGGAGAGAGGAGAGGAGGGAGAGAGAGAGGGAGAGGAGAGAGAGGAGGAGAGAGAGAGAGAGGAGAGGAGAGGAGAGGAGAGGAGAAGAGGAGGAGGAGAGAGAGGAGGAGAGAGAGAGAGGAGAGGAGAGAGAGGAGAGAGAGAGAGAGGAGAGGAGGAGAGGAGAGGAGGAGAAGAGAAGAGGAGAGGAGAGAGAGGAGGGAG
>CM042862.1:18679136-18699136 GCA_023658055.1 Thaleichthys pacificus | reverse complement strand
GACACGGGCAGCAATCCTCCCCCACCCCCCTCCCCCTCACCCCTCTAACCCCACCCCCACCACAATCCATGCCCTTCACCTACACAACCCCCCTCACTCCCGGCATCACGACCCTTCACCTAAACATCCCCCCCCCCCCCCCACACACACACACACACACACACACACGTCCTCCTTGATTGGAATGAGATGAAGTGTTTATCAGCCTCCTGACTAATGAAGATAATAGTCTCTTCAGTCACAGCCAGGTGCTGGAGATGCTGCTAATGCAACACGGTTCCACTGTCAGGTCCAAGAGAGCGGTGTGTGTACGCATGTGAGATTGTGTGTTGGGGGGGTGGGTGTGTGTACGCATGTGAGAGTGTGTGTTGGGGGGGTGGGTGTGTGTACGCATGTGAGAGTGTGTGTTGGGGGGGGTGGGGGTGTGTGTGTGGTGGGGGAGGGGGGGGGGGTGCCATATTGGTTAAGAGTCAGAGGACGAGCTGGCATACTCAACTGCCAACACTTTCTTCCCCCCCCCCTCCCCCTCCCCCAACACAAGCCTCCCCAATCATCCTCAACCCGCACCCGACAATCCCTTCACCCCCACCCCCACCGCCAGCCCCTCCCTCCAGCCTGGTAGAGCGGCGTGATTTCTGCAGCCGACACCCGATTGACACGGCAGAGTCAAGAATGCACACCTGCGCCTCATGAGCTGAAGTGTGTGCAGGTGTGTGTTTTGGAGGAGGGGGGGGGGGGGGGGGGGTTAGAGAGTTTGAAGTATTTGTGTTTGCCTTGCCTTGTGTATGTGTCTGTATGCATTATGCATAAAAGCCTGACGGAGAATCATCTTCGTGAGTGTGTGTGTTTGTGCCTGCTCACTTGAGCTTGCATGCCCGCATGTGTGCCATTTGTGCCTCTGTCAGTGTGTACTGTCTGAAGTTCCTATGTAGAGAGAGAGAGAGGAGAGAGAGAGAGAGATAGAGAGAGAGAGAGAGAGAGAGAGAGAGAGAGACAGACTGAGAGAGACACATCATTCAAAGAGAGCTCTCATATTTCCTCAGATGAAGCTAGTAACAGTAATGAGAGGTCTGTATATTTAGACCGGGAGCAGAGTGAGATGTAGGTCAGCCAGTGCTGTCCTCAGCTCCATATCCAGCACCCCAGCCAGGCCAGCCAGCACGCTGACATGACCTTCAACAGGCCCTCAGCCACCAGCTCCAGGCCCCCTCTGTCTGCAGCTGCCGCTGGCCTGGGATCAGTGAGAGGCCTGGACGCTGGGCTCTCAACACCAGCACGACACGCCGCGACCGTCCCTGACGCCGCAGCGCCAACGTTCGGCCTCATCGGGGGCCACGGTGGTGAACTCCGACTCCTTGACCGTTTGAGGCACGGCGTTCACAAGCGTGCAACGTTTTTTTTTATTTTGGTACTTTCTTTCATACGTGAATACATATTTGGCCCTTTGCTTTTGAAACATTGGCTGTGGGCTGCGGGGCAGGGCATGTGGTGCTCCCACACTAACACAACACTGAGGACTGGGGGTGCCGGTGAGGCTGGGAGGCTGGGAGGCTGGAGAGGCTGGGGAGGCTGGGGAGGTGGGGAGGCTGGGAGGCTGGAGAGGTTGGGGAGGCTGGGGAGGCTGGGGAGGCTGGAGAGGTTGGGGAGGCTGGGGAGGCTTGGGAGGTTGGAGAGGTTGGGAGGCTGGAGAGGCTGGAGAGGCTTGGGAGGTTGGAGAGGTTGGGAGGCTGGAGAGGCTGGGAGGCTGGGGAGGCTGGGGAGGCTGGGGAGGCTGGGGAGGTTGGGAGGCTGGAGAGGCTGGGGAGGTTGGGGAGGCTGGAGAGGCTGGGGAGGCTGGGGAGGCTGGGAGAGGCTGGGGAGGCTGGGGAGGCTGGGAGGCTGGGGAGGCTGGGAGGCTGGGGAGGCTGGGAGGCTGGGGAGGCTGGGGAGGCTGGGGAGGCTGGGGAGGCTGGGGAGGCTGGGGAGGCTGGGGAGAAACTACAGGCTCGGGAACCAGGTCTGTGAGCAGAACAGTGGAGCTGACTACCTCACCATGGCATTCCTATCTGTGCTCTGTGTTTAAACCCACAGAGCCACACCCTGACTAACACAAATACACACTCTCTCCCTCTCTCTCTCTCTCTCTCTCTCTCTCTCCTCTCTCTCTCTCTCTCTCTCTCCTCCTCTCTCTCTCTCTCTCTCTCTCTCTCTCTCTCCCTCCCTCTCTCTCTCTCTCCCTCTCTCTCTCTCTCTCTCTCTCTCTCCCTCTCTCTCTCTCTCTCTCCCTCCCTCTCTCTCTCTCTCTCTCTCTCTCCCTCCCTCTCTCTCTCTCTCTCTCTCTCTCCCTCTCTAGGTCTCACACATACTTCCAGACTCTCCATTTCCTCTACAACCAAGCCAAACTGGCTGTGAGAGTGTTCTGACTACTCCTAGGTGAAACACTGATCAGGTGGATAAAACACAGGCTGCATTGATGTGTCCATTTTCTACTGCAGAATTGGCCAACCTCCCCTCAACACATCCTGGTCCCCTATACTCTACTGCCCTCTCTTCTACTCCCTTCTCCTCTCCTCTGCCCTCTTTTCCACTCCCTGCTCCTCTTCTCTCCTCCCCCTTTCTCTTCTCTCCTCCTCTCTCCTCCTCTCCTCTCTCCTCCCCTCCTCTCCTCTTTCCTCCTCTCTCTATCCTCCTCCCCTCTCTCCTCCTCTCCTCTCTCCTCCTCTCCTCTCTCCTCCCCTCCTCTCCTCTCCTCTCTCCTCCCCTCCTCCTCCCCTCCCCTCCCCTCCCCTCTCTCCTCCTCTCCTCACTTCCCCTCATCCCCTCCCCTCTCTTCCCCTCTCCTCTCCTCCCCTCTCCTCCCCTCCCCTCCTCCTCTCCAGCTGCAGCTGATTTGTCCCAGTAAAGGCACATTTCGTGTTGAGGTTTCTAATGTCAATGGGGGCCCCTCTCGTTCTCTCTCCAGCACATTGTACACAAACATTTGTGTGTGCCTATGTATATTCTAGCTCAATTATGTAATTTGCGCTCGCTGCGCGCAGCGCGCCCGTGTGCGTGTGTGTGCGCACGGTAGCCATGGCAACAGCACAACATATCAGCGTCCGCAGAACGGCGCCGGGGCTGCGGGCGGTGCCAGGGTCTCGCCAAAGCACGATCCGTGCCAGCGGTGACACGGGCGCAGGGAGGAGGGGGAGGAGGAGACGGCCACAGAGGGGCTCTCGCCCACATCCAGGACTGCATCGACACGCCCGCACACTTCGCTTACACACCGCGCTCACGACGCACACGTCATGCGTGGGCCCCCGCTCCCGTCCCCCCCCCCCCCCACGCACACGTATGTGGACACGCGTGATGCATGACAGCGTCTCTCGCTCCTTCGCCGAACGCACACACTGGATATCCTCCTATTCTTCTTGGCAGAGGTCTGCCATGGCACTAGCAGTAGGAATCCATTCTCCACGGGTGCTAGGACAGCTGCGCCGGTGCTGAATGAGACACAGTTGGGTTCGCTCTCCTCTGCTAGCGGAGCCAGATAAAAAAACGACATGCTACTTAATTCAAATCTATATTCCCTGCTGCCAAAATACAACCCATTCATCCTGCCCATTGTCTCCACCGACGAGCAATGTGCTGGATTCTGCACAAAAGTGACGTAAATTCTCTTTCTGCAGGCCCACACTGTCCCCTACCCCCCATCAGTGATGTGCAATTGGAAAATGGTCTGGAAAACGTTAATGACCAAACAAAGAACTCTTTGTCTTTCAACCGGTATCGAGCTAGAGCTTTCACTGTACCTAGCGATACAAATCTATATACAGTTATTAGTCCCTACATACATGTTACTTTTCATAACAGGTTAGATCAGTCAGATAGAACTACAGCTAAGGAGGAAGAGGAACTACAAAAACCACAAAAGATGCTTGATCGCAGACTGCAGACCTGGGTCAATGAAAGCATTTGATGTATTCCACTGGTATAATGAATGAAGGGGCATTGGCCAAGGCCAGTGGTAAGGGTAAGGGCAGGGGCAGGGACGGGGGCAGGGGCGGGGGCAGGGGCGGGGGTGGGGCGAGGGCCCATAGGGGCGAGTTTGGGACGGTTACAATGTTTGAGAAGGCTGAGGTGCCCTTGTGAGATCGGGAATGAATAAGTAAAAGGAACAGCATGTCTCGAGGAGCATCTGGCATTATCTCAAGGTGTTCCCATGACACCGCCACGAGACACCGCCACGGCCAATCAGTGACTCTGGTTTCAGCGCATCTCTATAACGCCCAGAATAGGGCGACAGGAGAGCATCATGAACGCTGTCGATCCAGTCCGTGCCCAAGGCAATCCTGAACCCCAACCGCTGCCTCGAAATGACCTGTTTTGCATATTTCGAAACAGGCAACAACAAAAAAATGAAAACATGAGATGCTTTGCTCAAATACATCGCTCTGATTGGTTTTTGAGTCCAACCAGGAAGGAATGTCCTGCGCACATTTGATCCCTCAGGACAATAACATAATTATTCAATATGTTTGCCTGGGAAATTTAATAACGGGCAATAACGCTAATTTTCCCTTCCCTTTGCTGGCTGGTGTTCGGAACGAATGCACTCTGTAAACTATTGGCCTATTTTATGATTGGGTATTGCATTATTGGTTTACACTGCAGGTAAAACAACAGGGAGCATACCTCTGAAATGCCATTGGGTGGAACTACCATGTCTGACAGGCAACTGGGTCCCTGCAACTCAAGCTAATCCAGTGATAACCACACACAGGCCTAATCAGCATTAAGACAGGGGACGAAAGGTTTATGGTCTGTGTGTGTGTGTGTGTGGGGGGGGGGGTGTTTGTATGTGTGTGTGTGTATATGTGTGTGTGTTTGTGTGTCTTTAATTCCAAAAAATCCAACATTTCTGTTTATTCAGACTGTGGTTCCATCAGATTTTAATCCCCTCAGCAGCTGCTCCAACTCATTTTCCAGAGCAGGAGAGAGGGCGAGAGAGCACAGGCCGACAGCAGGAGAGAGGGCGAGAGAGCACATGGCCTAAAGCAGGAGAGAGGGAGAGAGAGGGAAGAGGACAGGCCGAGAGCAGGAGAGAGGGAGAGAGAGGACAGGCCGAGAGCAGGAGAGAGGGAGAGAGAGGACAGGCCGAGAGCAGGAGAGAGGGAGAGAGAGGACAGGCCGAGAGCAGGAGAGAGGGCGAGAGAGGACAGGCCGAGAGCAGAGAGAGGGAGAGAGGAGGAGAGGACAGCCGAGAGCAGGAGAGAGGGAGAGAGAGGTCAGGCCGAGAGCAGGAGAGAGGGAGAGAGAGGACAGGCCGAGAGCAGGAGAGAGGGAGAGAGAGGACAGGCCGAGAGCAGGAGAGAGGGCGAGAGAGGACAGGCCGATGAGCAGGAGAGAGGGAGAGAGGGGGGTGAAGGGTGGAGAGAGAGGACAGTGAGAGAGGAGTCCGGGAGGGAGAGAGGGAGGGAAAGAGGAGGGTGTGCAGTAGGAAGGTTGGAAGGCCACATCACGTAATAAACGGATGTGTTCAGTGAGAACGTGGAGCTTTAAGACTGCGTTGATAAGGGAGATTTCAATTGAAAACATTAATCCCAAACAAGGATCCCATTAATTAAATGGGACTTTCACACAAAACATTGCAACCCATTCCATTCTATGTGAACCGTGCATACTATTTTTACTCAAGACAAAACATCCTAATATGGGTTAGATAATGAAGTAGGAAAATATAATCTATTTTACTGGAGCAACATAGCCCACCGCAATATATATATAGTCACTAAGCTTATAAATGCAGAGGCACGCAATAAACTGTCCTCAGTTCAACCATGAACTCCCATTAAGGACCAAAAATGTATAGCTACAGATTAAATCTCAAAACATACACAATTAAAAAAAAGATGTAGTTCCTTGATAATGCTCTAGATAAAGATTAGGCTAAAAAGCTATAACCATTCCATAGCAGACACTCAAATTAAACTGCACAGTGAGCCAAGACAGAACAAATAATGATAAAGTTCAAACTTTTCAATACGTTATCCAAGTTTCTCATTTCGAATATGAAATGAACAATTACATTTGACTCTTCTTACTTCTGCAACGGCCGATATAGTGACCGAGAATTACACAGCCTTATACGCACCATCGCAGGCTGCATATCTAATTAAGATCTATAACAATTTCTCAGTTGTTTTGTCTCCCACCTACATGTTTCCGTTTTTTGGGAAGTATACCTCCAAATATTTTATCCATTCCATGTATGTAGTATGCGTTAGATGAGGAGACGAGAGGATAAAACACGAGGCCTATTTTAAACCAGTCGTATTGACTGCATACAGCATATTTTTTCCACTTCGGGCCTAGTTCATCATACTTGCCTATATTGTATGGAAAATGCATGTGCAAGCGATGAATCAATTGGACTTGAACGTGAATTTAAATGGTAAGTTTAGTAAGTTCAAACAAAACTGAGACGATAATCATTTCTCCCTCTCTGAATAGAAGTCAAAAGAGTGAGGTCAAATGACGACCTTTCATCTCTGCCTGAACAAACGCAACATTACACACATCAGAAATATAAAATATGTACCTATCAAATAAATAGTTCGGACTTACCACTAATGCATTGTTTAGAAGGTGAGTAGGGTAATACTTTAGAGTGGCGAGGGAGTTAGGGAGCGGGGGAGAGAAGGGCTCCCGCGCGCGGCCAGGGGTCACCGTCGGCGGGCAGGAGAGCAGAGGGAAGAGGATGTTAACATGACGTAAGAGAATATGAGTTAAGCACATTTTATTAGTTGCATAAAGTTATGGAACATAACGGATGATGAACAGTATAGTTTAAGCAAAGGCAAAGGGGAGATCAGAAATGAGTTCTTAAGAATCGGCCTGGGCGGGAATAAGCAGTCCTACTCGCATGCTTAAGGCTACCCGATTACTGCAACACTAGCATCAAAAACACAAGTTGTTATTTAATTAAGATCATAATAATACACTGAACTCAAACGAACGTTTTCATGAAATCGTATTTCTGATTAACAACAATAAATCATCATTATTTACGTCGTGATTGTTACCATTATAATGCCAGAGCAGGTCTCGTCGTTTTACCCTAGGCCTATTATTATACTTTACCACTTCAAGACTATACCATGCTTCAGACTAATAATAATCGACTGAAAGTGTAGCCTATCTTAACCTCCCCTCAAACCTATCCGCAACTCCCCTCCATTACGCACAAGCTCGAACGTCTTGCCACAGCTGCTTTCCAGCAAAGCTTTTATCGCCGTTAATAATTCATTCGATTGTTTACACGTGTTGCCATATTTGAGGTTCAAAGTAGTTTTCACATTTTTTACTGCAATTAAATAAACACAAATGTGCGCCTCACTGTCAGTCAGCGCTGCCCAGTGTGCGGGAGAGTCTCGAGGACAGGGGAATGCTGGATAGTCATTCTGAGAAAGGCGCGTGCAGGGAAAAGCGTTGAAGTTAGCCTATTTATTTCTTTGTTGCACATCCAAAGATAGGAAGAGAGAGAAAAATAGATGAAGAAATGTGCAATAATGGTAGTTACAATGCGAAACTTCAGTGCTATTTTAAGATTGCCCAAACTATTTTCAATCCATCTGCATGTGTGCAGCACTTGTGCAATGCTTGTTCTGTTGTCAATTAATGTTAATCGACAGGAAATATCTCTGGCTCGATGCAAACCTTGATTCTTAGGCTATAGCGTTCATAGAATTGTGTAAAACAATTACAACACGTGCAGAACTAGTCTAGTCTACTACCAGCTTTACTTAGGCTACGTTGACCGTCAATTATAGGCCTACCTACAAATCAAACTAGCCCGCTTCACTTAAACAAAAACAATAATCTAGGGGAAATGTTATTCAAATCACTTATATCATACGTAGGCTATGTTAATCTAAAAGCTCTGTAAAAACAGTACAATATTGTACCCATTCAACTTTTTTAATAGAAAGCAGACTGCACTACCCTGCCAGTGCCCAGAAACACACCCTGTCTCTGCCTCGTCAGAGGCAAGAGAGTCAAATGTTTTAATAAAATCACTGTAAAAACAGGAATGAATTAGACATCACACAGCGCTTGCCTTGGCAGTCTACTGCCCCACACAGCCAAGGAATAAACACGTTAGCTTTGGAAGAGGGATAGGCCGATCTCCAACAGTTGTAAGTTGCAGACCAGTAGGCCCTATAGTGTCTTTTTTTAAAGGCTGCGCGCTCTCACTTACTGCCCCTTCTCACCGTCACCCGTTTCCGAGGCCAGCCGAGTGAAACTTTTAAGTAAGACTATGTAATTTTAAACCTCCGTCCACGGTCTCTACATTCGACTTTCTCCTCCTCCTCCTCCTCTCCCCATACTTTTATATCAAATAGATTCGAGTGAAGCGCCATTTTCTCTCCAAATCCATGTGGAATGGAACGCACAAGTCCAGAGAGGAGAATTACAATCTACAGTACAAAGCCTACAGAGTATATCTAATGCTCCCAAAAGGACATTAAAAATCGAAATAAACTCTAATGCAAAGCCTTCAAAACAGTCCCAAAGGAAGATCAAAATAGGCTATTCAATCCCGCGACACCGATAATAACCAATGACAAAATAATAAGGACTTTTACCTGTGTCAAGCAGTACGGGGAGTACATGGTTATTTTTAGAAATCAAAATTGGAGAGCTTATTTAAGTTGGATGGAAGTTCGCTGTAGTGCTGCATTGCAATCGCTCGCAGTCCTGTTTCGATCCCTCCACGCTGTAGCTTACAGTAACCCCGCCTTGGAGTCTGAAAGTGAACGCTTGCACAAACTTCGGGGGGAAAAAAAGTTTTTTCTCCCACCCTCCCTCTCTCTTCTCGCGCACGGCACAGAACTATCGGTACAACGACATTCGTATAAACGGTGGCAAGTGTTTTGTATCAAAAACGGCATTCGTACTTACTGCAGAAAACACAACACGGTTTTCATAAATATTACGTAGAATAAAGTCGAGTGTGATTACTGTGAAGGTGTGTGGAAACTTATGCAACAAGGTAGCTTGTCTGTTCAAGTTTAGGTTGGTGCCAAAATGAATCAATAGGCTACATTTTACTGTGGAGTTGTGGACAGTGTTTTTGCGGACAGAACGAGGCAACCAGAGACTTTAGACCTGTAATCACGACTAGAGAGTAGCTATGCCACAACGTTACCGTTGTCTCACCTGACATTTATAGATGTTGACTTGGGGAAAAAAGGGCAAATATGACGCCAGATGCAAAGGATAAAAAACAAGTTGTTTTTGTGTGTGCATGTGTGGTACATAACATAAATATTATTCAAAAACATGGCGCACGATTCACTGAAACAAAACGAGGCCGAAATAAACAAGGATATTTCTCTCTTACACACAAGCACACACATAAGCACTTGGAGAAAGAATTAAGTACTTCACACAAACTAATAAAAAGAAACTTTCTGGATGAGGTCCTGAGTGTGTCAGGGGTTTGGTGTGTGTGTGTGTGTGGTGGTGGAGGAAGAGAACGAGGGAGGGTGTGGTGAAATCATTGTGGCGAAGTGGATCTGAAATTTGGATCCGACACTGGAGTCCCCCAGATTTATGAGGGCCTACTGCTTGTGCATTGACACTGCAGGTCTCTGCTCCAGAAACAAAGAGATGTGGGCTCTGTGTGGCCAATTACTGCACACAACCAACCAGGGGAGCCAAAGAAGGAGGGAGGAGAGAGAGAGAGAGAGAGAGAGAGAGAGAGAGAGAGAGAGAGAGAGAGAGAGAGAGAGAGAGAGAGAAAGTGTGTGGTCAGGGGTATGTGTAGACCACATAACCCTAACCTCCCTCCCCCGGCCGCACAAGGTCATAATATCAGCATTCCTTTCCGGATGATTCCGTCTCTGAATATGGTGGGTCGGGGACTGATATGACCCACGTTAGCTGGATCTAATGGCACTGATGGCTCTGCTGGCCTGTAATACATTCTGCTGATACATGTCAAAGTAACGACCCCCTGTAAGCGCCCCCACAAACACACAAACACACAAACACACACACAAACACACACATCCCCCCCCCCCCCCCCCCACTCTCAGTTCTGGAGTCATTAAATCTAGTACGCAAGACCACAAAAGTGAAAGGTTACAATGAGTGGTTTGAGAAGGGGATAAAGAAGAAAAAAGCGAATCCCTTTCTGTCTTTTATAGAGTGGAGTTGAATCTGACACACTCAAGCACTCATCCACCGACGTCCCTTAAACGAGTCCCACATTTAGCGGTCTATGTGAGTAAATCTCTCATTAAGCAACACATGCCAGAGCCATATGCTATGGTGGGTGAGACTGTGGCTCTGCCTCTTCACACGCTCAAACATACATATTTGCTGTGCTTCCACCACTAAGAGTAGTAAACTCATTAGCTGGTTTGCTGCTGAGAATCCTTAACAAGAGTTATTTGTCTTATGTCCTGTGGTTCAAGACAGACATTTTTCCTAACGAGGACAGCAGTCAGATCATCTTGAGTGCCTCCTTGTCAAGTCCTACCAATTTGTTCAGGATTGCAACATTGCAGTTCACATTAAATGGTTGAGTACTGATAAAAAACGGTTGTGCTTCTTCGACTATGACTAGGCCTCACCCAGGCCTCCTAGTCCTGCTAGTTCAACGTTCTGGACTCCAAATAAAGCACGTCAAGAGAGGATGGAAGAACAGGAAGAAGAAAGATATTCCTGTCAACAGAAGGTATCCTGCTATCCTACAAGACACACATGGTGTTCTTCCTATCATATCTCCAAGACCTCCCCATGAGGTGAGAGGGTTAGCCCCCCCGCCCCCCCCCCCCCCCCCCCCCCCCCGCCCCCCCCCCCCCCCCTTTCCAACCCATGTTGTTCTTGAACTCACTGGCCCCAATGTCCAACATGGCCGCTGCGACGCCCCTCCCCCTGAACTTCTCCACCAACCAGGATCCTCAATTACCTCGATTATGGTTCGTTTCTGTACCCCGAGACACATGATACACACTCTATAGCCGCCCAGACTCCCTCTCTCACAGAGACTTGGCATAAGGCTAGCTCGCTGGAAACAAAGAGCAGGGAGAGAGAGCTGGCTCCTAGCTCATTAACAATCACATGTTCAGTCATCCACAGACTCCCACAAACCTCTCTCCTCGCTTCTCTCTTTTTATCACCGGTTCAGGCCCGATTGCTATAAATCCAATGCGCTCTCTGGGCGGAATTTAATGGTGTTTTTTTTGTGTGTTTTTTTTTCAACTGTATGTCGTTTTTGGGAGGAGTTGGGGGGGGGGGGGGGGGTGCGTGTATGTGTGGGGGAGGGGGGTGGCGAAGGTTAAGGAGTGAGCGAGTTGGGGTCTTTTTCGTTTTACTGAACTCGGCTTGCCGTGCGTTTTCGGTCTAATTTTCATTCCCACAAGGCGCGGGCACTTCGGCAAACTTGCAAAGGGCCCCCGTTTTTTTTTCTTTAATGTGCGAGTGGAAATAATGATTGTAATGGTTTGCAGCTGAGAAACGCAGAGCTGTGAATGGCATTATGATTGTGGTGCAATTACCAAGAGCATGAAACAAACCTTGAGTCAAAATAATGACTCAAATAACACATTTAATAATAATAATAATAATAATAATAAGCCTACCCTATAGGAATCTGAAACTACAAAGCACTCAGGCATCCCCGGTCCTCTGGAGGGGTCCTCGTTCACCAGGAAGGATTCGGTGGCCTGAAACAGAACACACTAGTCATCCACAGTGCCAACGCACTTACAGCCCCATAAATACGGGTCATTTCAAATGATACCAACAGGAATAAATAGTACGTTCATGACTTTTTAATGCACATGTTATTGCCACAATCATTGGAGAGCAGCTTCATTCTATTCCCGTCATGACTGTCATGATTTCGTCAACCAGTTCTGATATTCTGACATCTGTATCTGACTGTGGCAGTGATGCAGGGCAGCCCAGTCTATAAACCAGCAGGACAGACACTGACAAAGAGGTAGCCTGGGTCCGTTTATACAGGACACAGATGCACAGAAACACAGACAAACACACACACACACACACACACACACACACAGAGACAAACAGATGCAAAAGCCTCTCCAGTCTTTCGCTGACTCTCTCCTGTTTCACACTCAATGGCCACGGCGTTCAAACGTCTTTGACGAAATCCGATCATATCATAGCATCGTTTCCATTCGGCCTGGTGTATTCGTGCACTGTGGAACCAGCTCGGCCTTCCAACCGGATAAACATCCCATTCCAAATGTGCAGCGATGGACTGCGGCAGAGCAGAGCGGCCCCGGCACAGGAAGAGGCCGAGCGGCTGAAACCTGAGGTCCCGAGTCCTCTCACAAAGCCGGGGGACGTGAAGGTGTTCCCTACACTTAAGGAGAAACCCTTTCCATCCTCTCATATTAGATGAATGCACGACCCCCCCCCCCCCCCCCCTCCCGTCCCGCACGCACGCACGCGCTCGCACGCACGCTCACAAACGCTCACAGACACGAACATAAACACACAACACTATAATAAGTCCCAGACTTTGGCTAACCAAACTGCGGCTAGAAACACAGGCTATTCATATCCTCAGCAATGAGAGGTTACAGCTCTTGTCTTCTCTCTCTCCCTTTTAACAGTGAAAGGCCTCCCCGTCCATGTGCGTCTGTATTTCTGTGCGGTGTGTGTGTGTGTGTGATTAGGATCTCTTTAGCTCGTGCGCGCACACACACACACACACACACACACACACACACACACACGGTTTCCTTGTTCCATCTTAGCCCAGCGCTCCAAGCTTCAGTCCTCATGTCATGACTGCTTTAGCCTTGCCGCGATGCGGTAACTTGGCTGAACAGAGCTAGATTGCAGGTCTTCCAAAAACAGGGTCACAGAATACTATGAAAATACTTTCTATGGCATTAGGCCTTGACTCAGCGCTCTGAGCTGTCGCCATTAATATCATGAAAACAACTTGAGCAAAACCATTTGAAACCGTTTGTCCCTCTAAATGCTGGCCTCTCTCCCTCTCTCTCTGCTCCCCAGCATTTAACAGGCCTTGGTTCAACTGCAAAATGTGCTCAACTCTACTAATGAATATCTGCCTGTCCAGCGATTTTAGCCATGGAACTAGTCATGTAAATACTTTAGACTTAGAGTCTTTAAAGCATAAACATATTTGTGGAGAGATGATTATTTAACACTAAGAAACAGTGTTTTCGATTCGAAGTACATGTTTACACTAGGTGTGATAACACCTGACTGAATACATGGATGGTTAAGAGCTGGGTACGTGTGTGTGTGTGTGTGTGTGTGTGTGTATGTATCCGTGTGACTGTGTGTATATGCATTGCATGTGTGCGTTTGTTTGGGTATGTGCATCTCCATGTGGATTTGAATACATTCCAAATGCACACACCTTTCTCTCTCTCTCTCTCTCTCTCTCTCTCTCTCTCTCTCTCTCTCTCTCTCTCTCTCTCTCTCTCTCTCTCTCTCTCTCTCTCTCTCTCTCTGTCTCTCTCTCTGTCTCTCTCTGTCTATTCCTCCACGGTACAGATTCTCTCCATACCAGATGAGGGGCATGGTTTGTTCGAGGCGGGAGCTGATTGTTTGATGTAGCTCCCCATAGGACTGGCCCCCTTCTTCCTGTCTGTGTGTTTTTATGGAGCATGGTATCAATTATAAATGCCACCCTTTTCTATATATAAGTGGCATATGCCTGATCCATATGGCCTGCCTTGAGCAGAAATGGTCTCAAGGCCTCCCTTAATTAACACTTAAAAAGCAGGAGAAAAATATCCGTTTTTGATGACCCAGATTGAGTGAATTGCTCAATTCGAATCAGGTTGACCGAAACTATCAGCTGATTGATATTGGTTTTCTGGTGGTGTGGACTGATGTTTTGAGCCTACCTCAAATGATATACATTTTTTGGTGTACGGTATGATCATCCTGTGTGGACGTCATGTAATATCATCCATCGCTGCACTAATCACGACGCTGCATATGGTTTTGGAGGGGAGGATTGCTCTCTCATGGCACTGGATTCATGAGCACACATACTATCACACACACACACACACACACATACACACACTACAAAAGCAACTGACCTGCCAACGTGTATTTTCTTTACTCATTCATTCGTCATTCACGATCGAGAAAGACAAAAGTCAGTCAGCTGTGTCTTGCTATCGCGCTGCTACCCTCGACATGTACTGCTAGCAGTGCTGGATTCTAAATCACAGCTTCACCTGCTGTCTCTTGTGCCGTATTTGCTGCCTCTCCTTTGCTCTGCTCAGTGGCTAGGACCTCTTTCTATACCCAGTAACAAGCTAACAAACCTGTGCACATGTGGCAAACACTTCAAAGACACGGAATGAGGGGAGGAGGAAGTTGTTTGTTCAAAAATGTGGGGGGAAAATATGAAAGGAGAAATTTACGTTGTGTGAGACCACGCCAGAGCCACCTCAGGGAGAAATGCTGGGAAAATGTGATATTTTACACCTGCATCTCAGGAGAAGAGGGGCTAGGAGAGGGAGAGAAGGGAGAGTAATTAGGAGTGTGTGCATGTGTGTACGTATGTGGTTTGTGTGTGTGCTTGCGTGCGTGTGTTTGCATTAAGAATTTTAAATTGCTTATTGTTTTAAAAACTCTTTCGGCTTCACCATTGGTGCTTTCATGCTTACATCCAATTGCTAAGTCTGGTATCTGATGCCAGGTCCTACTGATTGCCCGACCTCGTGGTGAATACTTAAAAAAATTATGAAAATTGAAAATGCTTATGCTGATACACTGATAAATGGCCTGCGAGGGAAAATAGTTTTAATGAATAACAATATTGGCTCGGACACCTAATCAGAAACCCGGACCAAGCCAACCACGATAAATACTCCTATTGTTAGAAACATTCTTTCAAATTAAACAAGGTGGGCAGGAGACACCAACTCGGTTCCAAACTAAACAGATTAAAATGACTCACTTAAGACTTGGTATGCAGTCTGTAGTGTGCTGTCGACTAGGTGTGAGGTCGATGCGTTCGACTGAATCTAGAGAGCATCATTAATGGGATCTGCCTTCTCACTGAGAAGGAGCTGCTGGTCTGAGGGTGGAAGCGCCTCAGATTTGACCTTGGGATCAAACCCAGGTCTGTATCGAAGCAGCATGAGGATCAAACCATTCGATGAAGAGGGATTCCTTTTCTTGTGGTCAGAGGGCAACCAGGAGAACACGGCTCCAAAGCGGCTCTGCTTGGTTCACCCCTCCTAACCTGCAAGAAGACCATTCACAACTTCTCTCTACTTCCTCTGCTATCGGCAACGGCTCAATCCAAACCCTTTTCAAAACGCGTTTCCATCAGTCTGGTCAGAGCTACAACCTGTAGGCTGCAGGCCACTTTATCACAGACTATTGACGGGCGTGTGGAGAAGATGGAAGGAGGTTCACATCTATATTCTGATGACATCACCCGCAGGGATATCCAGGAGCAGGAGAGAAGGCAACCGACTGGAAACAGACTGTGTGATCACATGCGGATTGCGGCACATACACATATGTAAGAACGTATAAGCATTCACACACACATTGCAGACGCGCAAACAAACCTAGCGTTACGCACGTATGCGCACAGAAACACACACACACACACGTGATAACAACTAGGTTGAAAAGAATGCTCAAGTCTGACCCAAACCAACCTCATCAAAACGAACCAAATTGTGAATGAATACTAAAAGAGAAGGGTAAGTTGAGAATGGGACCCGATCCTGATGCTGTACTGGTGGAGAAGGATCTTAGCCAGAGGGAGAGAAGATCATTCTGATGGACACATGTCAGCTCCTCGTCCCTGAGGACTGATTCAGCTGACATGGAGAAAATGACAGGCAGACTCTCTGAACTTTTCTTAAAAAGAGGTGATTTGCTAAGTAGCTGAATAGCAAATCACTCTAATCCCACACGAGGCCTGTCCTGAATTTGGTATTTAATATTTTTTTACTGATGAGATAGCCTACTTGGACCAGTGCCATGTCAGAATGCAAGTAAACAAATAATTATTCACCCTGGTAATTTACCATATTTATCTGCAAATAGAATCCTTCATATAAGTGTGTGGAGCTTTGAGGTTGCATGTCTGTGGTGCATAAGCTATCAAACTCAGATGAAAGTCAAGAACTCCTTGAACAACACGTTCATTTTCAATTACTCTTTTGGAACCTGTTTATTAGCCTGCAGTCACAAACACATAGCATCACACACATAATCACAATTATTTAACCTCCCCCAAAAATTGCTCTCCTAGTTTACCTACATTCATATCTATGGTAGTAATCAGTTTAGTAATTGGAAATCTGTCAAACTTCTAGTTTGACCGTAGTTACTTGATTAGTTAGTTGTAGTTTTGGAACAATGTTACAATGTATAGGCTAGGCTACTAGGCCTTAAAACTGGCCCAAAAAGTATGCCAGTGTCTGAAATATAGAAAATTCAGGTGGAATCCATAAAAAGCCAATTGGACTGGATTATTTGTTTATTTTAATATGTTACTATTTGTTCCTTAACGTCCAGCACACCAGGATTCTTGAAGGGGATCTAGAATAATGCGTAATTACGCACAATCCATACGCAAAATAAAACCACTAGCTGCAAGGGCAAAAATGATCAATGTCCTCGTTCAACAACTTATGTCGTGTAATAGCCAATTCTGTTTCTGTTTAAAACAAACGTATAATAATGGCAACATCTCAGCCACTAGTCGTAGTCTGTCTTTGCACAGTCGGTGTCTTACACGCTTGTGAAACGCTGTTGTATCTAAAACATAGATCAAAGACGACAGTTGAGGAGAGCAGTGCTGCACTTAGTAAATAAGAAGGCACGAGGGGGATGACCGCGAGCTACCCATGATGACTGGCAGCGGGCACCCTATGGAATGGTGGAAAGTTAGGAAACGAAAATATATTCAGTAGGGTACCTGAAGGCTTTTAAATTCGGCATATGTGTATTACGAGGCAAACGTCGATCCTGCTTACAGCTACACACAGGATCAGATATTACTTAAAAGCCCAAATAGGCTACTGCTTTAGAGACGTTAATCTACAAACTTTGGACAATATTAAAATGATAGCAAATAGGCGTCCACAAAACTTCGATAACCTTAGACATAGTAAATACTGCTTTTGTACTACTTTTGCTATAGCACATAAGCAATAGCAATTACGTTTCTATTCGTTTTTAAGTTAAATAAAGTTGTTCAGCCAAAGCCGGAGATGCATAGATGGGTAAATTATTGATTTACACAGCACGTACCATTGTGGAGCAGGGAAAAGTGCCAACAGTCTCAAAGACCCATTTTCCTTTCAAAAAAGTTCAGCTTCCAAAAGAGGAGAGCGAGAGAGAGGGGGGGGGGGGGGAGAACCGCTCCGTTTCTTCTGATTCTTCTGATACCGGAAGCAAAATATCCCTCTTATGGTACGACCCGTGGCCCGGGGAACATTTTATATATTGTGGCTAACTCTTCTCCACAACCGGGAAACGGATTATCCAAGGCGAACGGTTCTTATTTTTTTTTCATTCGGGGAGTTTATGTCTGCCGTCAACACATGTTAATTCCATGAAAACAACACAGTCCTCCTCGGTGTCAATACTGTGAACGTGCTGCGGTCGCTTGTCAGCGTGCCGTCCTTAGCTGTCCTCCGCTGCCCAATGTCCTGCGAAGCAGCGCCGTTTGCGGTGTGACAGTCTTGTCAGCACTCGAGTAAAAAGCAGAAGTCTCGCAATGCAAGGGCACCGAGAGTAAGTAGTCTCTGCTTACGCGCTCACAAATCAGCTGTTGCTCCTTGGTGCCTCAAATGGACTATGTAGCGCTATAGCTTACCAATCCTCTGCTTCTCGTGATTAAAAAGCCGGTATTCCCTTTGGTCCCTCTCCACCTGTTCTCCAGTGGCCGGAGAAACTCGGGGCGAAAAAGGAGCCTGCAACTGCCACAACTATGGAGGTTTGCTACATCAGAGTTTTCGAGACTTTACCATCATGAAATGCCAGCCTGGTGACTCGCGAGCACGCGCACACGTATAAGTCTACAACTAATAACGAGAAGAGGAACGTTTGTGGAGTTGCACTGGTTGTAAAGAATAGTCTAAACAAATTCAAAGCTAAAAAATAGGAAAGTGCTGTAACTGTCCAATAGCGCGTCGCGAGACGCAGCAGTGGATCGCGGCCGGGGAAGCGCGAGGGCTGGTGAATTATTAATAACCGGAGCGGTTCACAGTCTGTCGTGTTCAGTGAGTAACCGGGGCGGCAGCTGGGGGTTTAGAGGCATTAAATACGGGCTCAGAGTAAACCATGGACGGCATGGGATTAGTAGCCTCTCACCCGCAACAGTGGAGGCAGAGCGGGATGCAGAAAGGGAGGGGTGAGGAGGTAGCCTAGTAGCCGTTGATAAACAACAAAATAATAATTTAAACAGTGCAATGTAAACTACGCGTATGCAAACCATGTCATTGAAATCGGGGTTAGCTAACATGTTATGATCCAATAGAAATACGAAAGATAGACAGGAAATGTGAGGTTTAAAAAACAGTCTCATATTCACATAATAAGAGGTTTTGTAAAGAATGCCTCATATAGGCCTAACTGGTCCTTATTTAGTAGGCCTATTTTATTTATATAGGCCCATTTAAAATGAAAAGAACACGCTAGACTTATTATCAACAAAAGAACAAAAGGACAACGTTTAGAATGCCCTACGTTTTTGTTCTACAAAATGAATGAATTGCTCTAATTGACACAGAATGAGGTGAAAATTAGATGTTCACCAATAATAAACTTTATTCGTGTGATAGGCCCTGATGGTATGCGTGTATAGAGTCCGCCTCAACCATCCACCTTCTGCAGACTAAGCAAAGAAGCGGCAGGTGCACGTGCTGATGATGTGATTGACTACATGCGAAGATAATAATGCAAACATCACACTGGCCAACAAAAGTTTATACAATCTTATCGGACCTTTATTGGAATTCATTATACAAAAATGTTGACCTTTTATGGTCAAAGGCGCACAGAGTCGCGCAAGCGCAGACCGTGTGCAGCTAATTATGAGAGCGCCCTAGGGATTCCAAATGCCAACTGTGGTTCCATATTCCCTTAGTCAGTTTATAAATTAATGAAGAGACATGAAAAACACAAACGACAAATTTACACCATTGGGCAGACAACAAATATATAACCAAAATGTAATGTAGCCTCTACTGACTGACCAAATGGCCAAAAGGAACATGGAGCTGTCTTGACATTAAATTGTAGGTTATGGGGAACATGAATTGCTTTTAGAGAAGTTCTTGAGAAAGAGTTGCGCATTATGAAGTAAGCTTAACAGGATGTGATTAACAAAAACGAATTTATAGATTAATAATAGCAATGTAAAATATTAGCATTTATTGCATTATATATTGCACTTTTTATTCATGTTTTTGTATTTTTCAGGTAAGCTATAGTATTGTTGGCAGTAGCATTTTACTTTTGTTATCATGAGTAGCCTATATTTTCTTAATAGTGTTATTAGCATTGTTGATTTGTGCAACTATCATTTAAATGATCAATGTTATTATTTTACACAGCTCTGAGACAAAATGTCTCAGACTTTCGACAGTCTGATATTGACTCTTTTATCCTTGTGTTTTTAATTATATTATTAATAATATGAATTTCTCCGGTTTCGAGTGTTTGTAATCGTGACGGTAGAGAGCTTGACCTACAATGAAACAGCCACAACAATCGGACATTTCGAATAATAGGCCTTCAACAACCAGAACCGTAAAAAATGGCTGATTGAAAAGTTGCACACTAGCCCTATACAGAAAGAATAACGAAAATTAATGCCTGATACAATAAAACCCACATATTTCTACTCAATTTTATATATTCAGATCACTAAAAATAGGTTTCATTTGTTCCTAGGTCCATAGGCCTGTATTTCATGGATAGGCTGAAATAAAAATGAAAGATTTGGTCTCTACATACAGGGGATT